>JAUBNQ010000020.1:9903196-9959852 GCA_032353495.1 Ctenopoma kingsleyae | reverse complement strand
TGAGGGTAAAGGTGCTGGACTGGCCAAGCATGCCTCCAGACCTAAACCCTATTGAGCATCTGTGGGGCATCCTCAAATGGAAGTTGAAGGAGCGCGAGGTCTCTAACATCCACCAGCTCTGTGACGTGTTGTCATGGAAGAATAGAAGAGGATCCCAGTGGCAACCTGTGAAGCTGTAGTGAACTCCATGCCCATGAGAGTTAAGGCAGTGCTGGAAAATAATGGTGGCCACACAAAATATTGAAACTTTCTAATACACTGTTATACAAGCTGTAGACTGACTACTTTACATTGTGTCAAAGTGTCATATTGTCAGTGTTGTCCCATGAGAAGATATAATAAAATATTTCCAAAAATGTGAGGGGTGTACTCACTTTTGTGACATGCTGTATATGATGTTCATGAGGACAAATTGTAATGACTTTGGTGATCCCTTGATGTTTCTTCTTCAGAGGCCTCCATGAGCTTTTAACAGAAATGCCTCAGCAACTATTTGATGGATTACCATGAAATGTAGTAAATATACATGTACATATCCCCCTCAGGAACTTTTATAACTTTCGTGATGCCTTAACTTTTCATTTAATACATCGTCAGGTCAATTTATGAACCAGTACTCTGGTTTATGATCAGATACCTGCATTCTGTAACTAACACCATTCTCATTTGTGTTTAGTGCTGATTCAAAAATGTTAGCAGGCTTACACTAAACTAAGGTTGTGAACATGATAAACATTACATCTGCAAAACATCAGCATTTAACTCAAAGCACAGCTGTTCCTGCAGTGAGTACGGGCTCACAGAGGCACTAGTGTGGCTATAGACTCTTAATATTGAAAAGACATAAACTGATTATTATTATTCACATTTGTCTACATTCCACTGTCCATCTTTACCTCCTAAAACTAAAAATATCTCTGAGCCTCACTAAATAGGGATCTTAGGCAATATCCAACAACTTTATTTGACTTTGCTTATATACAGTGCTGTGAAAACGTATATTCCCCTTTCCTGATTTTTTAAAATCTTTTTGCATATTTGTCACACCTAATTGATTCTTATTATCAAACAAAATTTAATATTACACATACAGTACAGTGCAAATGTCATGACTATTAGATTTGTTGTTTTGGCAGTGTGATTATGGCCACATATATATTTATTTTTTAGTCTCTTTATTAGAATACAACTAGAAAATAAAGAAAATATGTACACAGTATTAAAAAAAACACAAGAATATAAAAAAAAACGCTTCTTTAGGCAACAGTGACAAATAATGAGAGTGACCTCTGGAGAGGTCAAGGATAAAAATAGTAGTGCAAGACCTGCCCAAATTCTAATGAGAAATTTCTTAGAGTTTCTTCTTTGAGACACTGGAAGAGGTCCAGCAAGGACCTGACTCAGCATCTGGCAGCTTCATGTGGATGCCAAGTTGATCCTTCCATAGCCCGAAAAAAACCCTGATCAGGAATGGTCTTTGTGAAAGGTTGGCAGCCAAGAAACCATCATAACATTGCTGAAAAACGAATCCAATATTGGCCTAAGACTTTTCACAGTACTGTAGATAACCCAAGTAAATACAAAATGCATTTTTTAAATGATGATTCCATTTATTAAGGGAAAGATGTCCAAACCTACCTGGCCCCATGTGAAAAAAATTGCTAAATAATATATGAACTGTGATTAACCACTTTGTTTTGGAACAATTTCAGTTGCCACACCGAGGCCTGATTACTGGCAGACTTGTTGAATCAAGAAATAATTTAAAAAGCTGACTAAGTGAGGCATACAAGAAGATCTCAAAAAGCAACACGTCTTAGTGCGATCAAAAATTCTGAAAAAAAAAGGAGAACGTCCGGTCATCAGTTCGTGACCTCAAGTGCACTTTTAAGGTTTTGAAATGGCCTAGTCAAAGTCTGGACCTAAATCTGATTGAGATGCTGTGACATGACCTTAAACAGGCTGTTCATGCTCAGAAACCTTCCGGTGTGGCTGAATTAAAACAATTCTGCAAAGAATGGGCCAAAATGGAGGACCACAGCAACGTGAAAGACTCATTGCCAGTTATGCCAGCAAATGCTCAATTAATTGCAGTTATATGTCTCTCTAATATCCCAATATATGCTTCTGTATTGATGGCACCTTCAAACATATGTAGTGGCATCCAGAAGAAATATTTTATTTGATCTGATCAACAAGTCTCTCATAAAGTTTGGAACAAAGTGGTGAGACACAACCTAGCTTTTCTTTCCTTTGTTTTTTTTTTTGTCAGATAAAGGTTCAAGTGAATTGTCAAATTGTATTTTTTATTGTATTTATGTATTTTACAAAAGTTTATAGTCATAAATCTAGCATTTATAGACAATGTTGACTTTACAGTGTGCATTTTAATCACATCCCAATATTTAAGATCCTTTGAAAAACTGAATTTTAGATCCAGCTCTTTTTAGTTTAGTCATTTAGTTTTGTGTGCTATTATAGTAAAACTGACAAATGCAAGGTCATTCTAATGTTTGAGAAGTGGATCTGATTTCACTGCAGTGTTTTGAAACAACTTGAGTGGGCATACAGACAAATGAGGCCTATTGTTCAGAAGTGAAAAATGTATGTGCTGCACCAAATGGCCATGTTTATTTTTTACAGCAGATTTATATTGATTGGTTATTCTCTCAAGTGAACACACAGAAAAACACAGAAAATCAAAGTGCACCTAGATTAAAAACCTTTAAAATATAAACTGATCTGACTAAATATAAATAGTGCTTATAGTGCTGTTCTGTTTTTGCAGGAAAAACTTGATTCTATTAAGAAGTGTGCCATTCTCACCTTTAAAAGTTTTTCTGAGGGTGTGGTGCCCTGAGTTGTCCAGTCCAAAAACTCTGGACGGGCTACATCACTCTGTCAGTATTTACTGCTGCTTCTTCTAACAGAGTAGCCTCTTGTGTGACTTTGAAGCACGTCCTGATCCCATGCCGAGGTTTCAGTGGTCTTGGCCTGGCTGCAGAGCTGTGTTGTTCACCAGCCCTTTAAAGGTGTCTGTAACTAGAGCAGACATCCCTGACGCGTCTGCCAGCCAAGTGCATCACATGTTGTCAGTCTGCCAGTTAGTCGATTCAGACAGCGGGCCTGACTGATGCACTGTTTGGTCTTTACAATTATGTGGCTTTTCTGTCAAATTTTAGGATGTGGTTTGGCTGAGGATGGCTTATAAAACTTTGTGATTGTCTGTGATTAATTTTGGCAGTGTGCAGATTTGTGGGCAAAATCTTGTTATGATAGTGATTGTCAGAATAGATTTGTGGCTCCTAGAAGCTTTAAAGTGGTTAGTTGAATGGGCACATTTTTTGTTATATTAAGAAATGTTGTAAATGAGTTTGACTTGAAAATAGAATATGTGCTTATATTTGTGCTAATCAGTCATTGCTGTGGTATTCTTTGCTGACCTTCCCATAGGTCAGTATGCAAAAATTAACTCTTGAGTACCATGAGGCCTTGTCTTAGAATCAAGTCTGGGTTTCTGTATGCTGAATGTCTGTAATGTATAATGTAAACTCATCACTTCTCTGAGCATCAGATAATTATCAAAGGTAAGGCCTGCATATGTTGTGTGTTTATATCATAAAACGTAAAAGGGTTCATGAACTGGGACTGCTGTAATTTAGTCTTTATGCTAGCTGGAAAAAGAGCAAAACTGACATTCATTTGTATGGATTGTGCAAATTAAACCAAATTCCTTTATAGCTGAGTATATAGCTATTTCTAGTAATAGGTATACATGTTTCACAATAATGACTAAAGGTCTAGAATAAGCTCATAAATTTAAAAGTGAAGGGAAAACTAATGTTATGTAGGACATTTGTTTCATAATCAGTTGTTAAATGAACTCTGTAACTTAAGTGAAATTATGTTTGCAGTCCAAGAAATTCCCTTTCTTACAAAACAGATGACCCTGTATTTATAGTAATTATCATATTATAACTATGATTAAATATTATGTACAGTAACTTCTGTCTAACCAATCTTAGCTTGGACTTTATATTATCTGCAGGTCATCCTCTCAGGCTACACCAAAGTGTTCTTGCCATTGTTGTGAAGGATCACCTGTTGATAGTTATAAGGTGCTACCACCAGGTGGGGACATGCACAAGTGTAAAGTTTTAATTATGTTAATCAAGTTGGACAGAAGAGAAAATGATTGGCTGTGACAGTTCTTAAGAGGTTGTGGCACATGTTCAAGAATGGCCACAGCCAATCAGTGGATCTTCCTTTTCAAAAAGAGTGTGAGAGCTCTTTGTGTTTGTCTGTGTCTGTGTATGTGAAAAAGACACTGTGTTTGCATATATATGTGTGTGCTACAAAATCCCTACAGCTTTACCTCCTGTTAAGGTTTTCACTTGCAGCACCCCTCTTTTAGCAGTGTGGTAAAGTGGTTGTTCTTTGAGACTTGAGCGGACACAGAGCCTGGCACTTGGATGGGGTTGGTGGGACTGGGGCTCTGAGGGTTGTTGGCTGCCAACTATTTGTTTGTGTTCATGACTGTGGTTAGCTCTGCTCCATTTGAAGAGCCTGGTATTATGAGGACGCTCTCTTCCCACAACATGTGTCCTCTTCTCTAAAAGGCAGGAAAGCTAATCATTTACCCACCGCTCTATTCATCAGAATGGCTTAAAACTGTGTAGCCACTTGTAAGAACAAATACTCTTTTCCACAAATAGGTTTGTTTGGATGGCTGTTTCTCAGTTGTTGTATATACTGTATAATCATTTCTTTAATGTTATTACTCTTTTGGAGTTTTTCCCTGTGTCCAGAAATATTTGAGGTTGGCAGCCTCTTCTGGAACCACATAGTCCTTTTTTTCACTCTGAGGTTTATTCTTTGACTCTCTAAAAACTAATCTGAGGTTATTGTGTGACCAAGCTGGCCATGGGAAAACAGGGATGAACAAAGATACCTGACTGAGAGTGGATAAAATCAGCCAGAACAAATTGATTTTTATCCTCGTGAAAGTTCTCATGTCTGCTGGTACCGGTAATCCTGCTACAAAAACACTGACGTTTCTGTGCTCCAGCAGTAATTTAATAGAGTTTTTCTTCTTCCCTTGCTCTGCACCTGCTTTAGGAGGAGCTTTCTCCCTAGACGTTGTTATTTTTCATTTACTTGTGCCCCCAGGTTTTTCAATCATACATCCATTACTAAGCAAAAAAATAAGTTCCGGGCCTATGCCGCAGACACAAATATAGACATGAGTTATGAGATTCAGAGACGCCGGGAAAGGCTTTGGACCTTAATACACAACATCTGCACTGGACAAGACACACAACGAGAGCATCGTTTTACAAAGTCCCGCAGCCTGCTGTCACCCCCCTTGTGTATGTTGACCTGTCTCATGTTGTAAGACAGGGAGAGGATCATGGCAGGTGGGAGCGCTGGGGGACATGAGAATAAAATGATCATTATTAACTGTTAAAGTGCTGAATGCTATGATTTATGAAGCTGAAGTGGAACCAGTTGAGGTGTCACGTTGGATTTCCAGAGGCATCTGTCTTGTGGTTTTGGCAGTTTGTTGTACCTTGGGTTCAGATGTTTGCATCATGCTCCTGACATCCCGCTTCCCTCTCCAACACCCCCGTGCTTAACAGCCTCCTCCTTCTTTAAGTACAATACACCTCTGATCACTCCCCTTTCCCGTCCTTAAACCATCTATCCATCCGCACATCTGCTTTTCATCGAGGCCTGCATGTCTCTGAAGACTTGAACGCATTAAACGCTGGCACAAGCACGGTCTCACTCTGGCACTTAACACAACGGTTAGGTGACTTAAAAGGGAGAGGCGAGAATTATAGAAAATTAAGTGTCACCGAAATAAAAAATCACCCCAGATTACCACCAATTACAGTTAATAATGCTGTCCAGACCATCTGCTGATCAGATGGAGGATGTTGTCTGTAGAGAAATAATGATACCAGAGAGGGTGAGAAGGGGAGAGATTCATTGAGGGAGACAGCGACATAGACTTTCAACTACGTGATGATGTGGTTTGATCTTTTCAATACTGTATAGACTGCAATTCTTTGTATGGTAATGCAGTCCAAACTGCTTATCATGGGATAATAGCCATGTTGTTTCAGAGGGGTTTAGTTCTGCCAGATTGAAGACATGTGTCTGCTCTGCTTTATTAGTCATTTATTAGTCACTGAGTTCAGGAGAGTGTTTTTAGCCAAGGCACAGCACTGCTGAACTCGAACATGACTCTGATCATCAGCCCCTGCGGCAGCCGGAATAGGTGTACAATTACAGTGCACCCTAACTGGCCACGATCTACAATGTGAAATTCATCCAGTATGTGAAGCATGTTTAACAGTCAGTGTAATCATCGTCACAATGACCGCAACCTTCCACTTAAGAGTGAATCGTGCTCTGATTATCAGAATTATCAAGTCTGCATTTGTTCATTGTTTCTGTCTATAGTCTTATTTTTCAGCTTCCATGGTCACAGTGGCTACATTAATCACTGGGAAAAGGATTAGAAAGCACTTTCCACTCATGATCATGATGCATTTGAGTTTTATGGCTGGGTTTTGACAAGGTGTGATGACATCAGAGCAGACGTATTTCAGGGTCATTGGAACCTCGTTTCTGTCCTGAACCTTGGCCAAAAAAATAATCATACTTGTCCCAAAACAAGTTCTTGAATAACTATGTTTGTTCCTTTATAATTAGACTCCTGTTTGAAGCATTAGTGTATGTATTCATGTGCAACAGTGCATACAAACCGGCAAAATGCTGCTTTAATCTCACTTCTCTCATACATCTCAGTGAGCGCCTCAGTTTACCATCATCCTGCAGTGAAGCTGACTGAAAGGAACGTGCTACTTAAATTATACAGGAGAGGAGAGGAGTCAGAGCCAGAGTGAGTAATAGATACCATGTGATGACATTTATGGAACGGAAGATACCACTTTCGATGTTGCAGAGTATTATTAGACATTATTAGACGCCATGTTATCAACATGGCTGTTTTCATTCCTACAGTCATTGTTCCAAAATGATGTTTTAGGAGGTGGATAACAATTGAGTTCTTATTGTGCCTGCATCTTTAGTTGGCAATGCTGACATCAGTGGCTTTTTGTGAGAATGAGCCAGCACATCTGTACATGGTCTCTGTACTGAATACTTGCCCCTGGTGATTCTGGCACTGCCCTGCCTCTTTCTTTCCCCCTTTTTTTCTCTGCTCTTGTGGCCTTCATCCCTTGCCCTTACAGCATTACTCCTTAATGGGCCTGAATGCTTGCAACTGTTTATATCACAGCAGCATCCCACCCTGCTTGTTCTAAGATGCTCACAAGAACTGGACACAACCCTGAACTCAAGGCAATGAAAAGTTATCTTTACATTCAGGATTTCTTGCCAAAACACAGTGAGTGTGTTAGTTGCATTTTCTTCTGCATTAAAAATTTGCAAGGCTCAGTTTTTACTCAAGGTGTATTGCTCACATTTGCCTTTTCATTCTAGTAGATGTATTCTTTCCTGTCTCTGTGGGCACACTGCTATGGTGAACATTTTAATGTCATCAGGGGAATAGCATGATACTGGCAGCAGGAATTCTTATTATGTTGCGCTCGTCCTGTTAAGTGTGCATAATACAAATTTAATAGGAACCCACTGAAAAGAAAAGCTCCATAGTTCTAATAGAGGTAAAAAATAATGCACAGAAATTACCAGAGAAATATGTAAATATGTAAACTGTCTCTAAGAATAATCTCTCCAAGATTGCCCTAATGGCCAGTAGAAAGATTTAAACCCTAGAAGTTGTCATTTCAACTCTTTATGGAAGACAGTGAGGAAAACAAGTAGAATCCTTGCAGATAGGTTCCACCCTCTGTTCAGCCAGTTTAAGCCTTTGTTCTCCAGGAGGTATGGCAGAATCCTTTTGCCAACTAAAACTTTCTTCATGAAACCATTTATCCCTAAATCTACAAAGTGACTAATGAGATTTAAGCCACTGACATGAACTCTTTTAATGGGTAATGTAACCTTGTTGTTTGTTAGTGATGACAGCTTCAATATTTTTGTTTTGTAATGCATCTTCATGTTTTCTGGTGAGCCAAAGACAATTTTCCATTCTGGAAGACAATATGTATAGTGTTCATTCTCATGTTTTCCTCAGGACATAACATGAAAAATGTTCAAATCCAGAGCCAAAGGAATCTAAAGTATGATGAACACAGAACTGCTTTGCTCAACAGACCACCCATAAACGCTGCAAAATCAAAAGAACAAATGATCAGATCTCTCACAGTCTCTTACTCATTCATTCGCACAATCCCACACACAAACACACGCACACTTTCACCTCCTGTCATTGCTGCTGAATGTTTTTCACTTCACCTCAGTCCCTGATGCGTCCTGATCAAACTAGACTCTAACACACAATGAAATGTTCAATAATGAATTGCCATAGCACATTCAGTATAAACTGAATTTACTGTTGGGTCTCATCCAAGCCACCATATGTTGAGCTTGTTTCCCCAAGCAGAGCATGACTGATTCTGTTAATGTAGCAAAGCTCTAAATCACCAGAGCGCTAACTTTCTGCTGCAGGGATCAAAACCTCTAACACTCATTTAACACTATGACTTTAATATCCTGCAGACACTCTGAAGGTGTCACTGGATGGAGACACTTGAGATTTTCTAACACAATACAAGACTAATCATGAATGTTAGACATAGGCATGCAGTCAGGCCAGTCTTTTTTAGTCATATTGGAAATACTGCTACCTACTACCTACCTTGTATTGGAACAAATAAATCAAAGTCATGCAGCAAGGGTTTCAGTGACTATCACTGTCTCTTTCCAGACAGCATGATTCGCCTACAAATTGTCACGCAAACCCACAGATGCAATTAAAACACATATGAAACTCAGATGCTCACAGGAGGTTAAAATCCAGATGTATTTGTAACTTCCCCTGAAAGAACAAAAGAAAAAAAAACATTATACTAACAAATGGAATTGTAAAGTTGCTGTAGGTTGTTTTGCATGATTGCTCCAAATGGCAACAAGAGCTATTTTGAAAATCCAGATGCAGTTAGTAACAAGCTGGTTAAGTTATTCAGCTGTTGTGAGTTTAAAAGTCTCACAAGATGTCTCTGTTAACTAAAGGGTTTGGTCGTGACATTTCCAAAGTTACTCATGGCCCAAAATCCACTCTCCCCCCTCATGTCATATTAAGATGTTCACTCAGAGCATGTCTATGTGATGATCGCAGTATTGGGTGTTATTTGAAAATAATAGTGCAAATGTGATACATGGGATTTATCTATACTATATTTGACAAATTAAAATGTTTTTATGAAACTTTTTAAAATCTAACTTTAGAAGTGAAAAATCCCAATTTGTATTTTGTCTATACACACACCAATATACAAGAGCTAAATAACATTGTCCAAAACAGCCAGAGTTTTGATTTTACCTGGAAACTAGTATGTGCAAATCTGACTAGATGTTTGTTGCCAACAGTTATTAAATTGGTTTGGGATAGGAGTGTAGGATACAGGATTACTATATACTATATGACAATGTTTTACAAAGTTTTTGTGATAACCATAAAAATGGCGACATAATAGTACCAGTCAACAATATCCTTTTGGCAACAAGTCACAGCAAAAAGAGCTAACATTTTTCGCAATGATTGTTCTGTGTGTAGACACAAGATGGCCACATTATGATGCAATATCACAATATGACTATGAATTTTTAACGATTCCAAGACTTGGTTAAGTTTAAAACAACGCAAATAATATATAAAGCATGAATAACATACTTCCAAAAGAAATCTATAAATTGTTTACAGAAAGAGAAGGGGGATATAACTTAAGAAGGAAACGAAATTTAAAAATACACAGTGCTAGAACAACTTTAAAAAGTATGTCTATCTCAATGGCAGGAGTTAAATTATGGAACAGTTTAACAGAAGAAATAAAAGAAAGTAACAACATAAACCAGTTTAAAATAAAATATAAAAAACAAATATTAAATGAAGAAAATAGGGTTATCCCAGGACGGTAATTGATGTGCCTTTTTGGTTTGTTTTTGTTTCATTATTTGTAAATCTGCTATGTTCTTCTTCTATCTTTTATTTATATGAAAGAAACTATATTGTTATGTTTTATGTTTTGTTTTTGTTTTTTGTTTGTTTGATTTCTTTAAGACTGAAAGAAACTAAGTCTGAATAAGATGTGAAATATGAGGGGGTAGGGCCAAGTAAGTGTATACTTCTGCCTACTCCTTTTCAAACAAAAGAATGGAATGATGATATGTAATGATGGTGAATGTACACGTTTGAAATAAATTTCACTAAACTATATGACAACACGACACAGCCTTAGCTTGGAGGACACAGTGCAGATGTTGGCTCAGGTTTGATTGCTAGACTGAACGATACAGGATTAAAACTTTATTACTAGTCAAAAGGACTAATACCAGCAGTATTTTTCAGAGACATGTAAAACTAAGGTTAGTGCATCCAAAATTCTGTGATTCATTTAAGTAGATATTTCCAAAAACAATCATACTGAAAAACAATGGTTATATTATCAGCCTGTTTAAGCAAAAAAGGTAATCTGTGTTCTGGAATCTTTGTGCTTAACTCATCTCCACAGTGGACTTTTTCTGGCAAACATCTATTATGTATTGTAAAACAGAGCAATAGGCTTCAAAAGAGCATTGTCTCATAAGTGGGGTTACATTTACCGGGCTGCCTGGTGTGGGTCTGCGTTTTATATGGGAGTGACGATGCTCTGTGTGAGAAAGACCATGTGCATTCAGTCAAGGTCTCATTGACCGACTGCCAGTCCATCCAGTGCTTTATAATGATGGTGTTTTTATTTGGTTGTTTGTGTTCTTGTGTGCATGCACATGGATAGTCGAGGCCTAATTGGGAGATCTGTGTTGATGTTAGTCATCTGCATTGTGATTCATGTCACTTCTGGCCATCCTCATTGAGTTACTTCTGACTTCAGGCAGGGAAACACTTGGCTTCACATCAGTGGGTCTTCAAATTTTTACACACTGGTGGGGATGCTCAGCAAGTGGTGAAAAAAAAGAATAAAATAAAAAATAAAAAAATAAATAAGAACACAATGATTTGTATTGCTTGAAAACAGACCAGAGTTGAAAGACATCTTCACTTATGTTAACGGCTTTGAGTGAAACAAGCGTTGTTTTTTTGGTTCCCCTGGCAATACTCAACTGTTTACATTTCCCGCTTTGCCTTTTCTCTACCTCTTTGTGTTTCCGCTGTGACCCGCGACAAGCGAAATGCAGCGGAGACTGCACCAACTGTAGGAGGCATGTGTGAATAGAGATTCCTAAAAGTGAGAATAACGTGGCTCACAGAGTTCCCTTGTTTTCTTTTGTCCTTTGTTCATTCTTGTAACTTTTCACATATAAAATATATCCTTCCTTTCTCTCCATTGGTTACTCATGTTGTAATAACTTTTCATTCTTTTTTTCTTCTCCTTTGCTGGCTGATCTTAAGTTCTTATATAATTTTTACTCCTTACATCTTTTCATTCTTCTCTACTACCTCTCTGTGTTCTTTTTAACAAACAGTGTTTGGATGACTTTAATAATTATAGTTCATGTTGTGTGGTAACATTGTCAATAACATTGTTAGGAGAAAATTGAATTTGAGAAATTGAATTAGGAAAGTTGGAACAGGGGACACGTAGCCGCCTACACAAGCGTGTGGGGGTATCAACTTTCTCCTCACAAATATTTCCTCATACACCACATCCTTTGTACTAAATCTCGCTCTTTACCATTTTTATTATAATGTTGGCCATATTTATAAAGCTTCTATTTGTTATCAAATATTCAGGTCAAATATTGTTTTTTATCTGAATGATAAAAATATAAATCTTGTGATCAGTTGTACTGTATGGGTTAAAACATCATGAAGCCTTTTGAATGAATCTAAAGAAATTTCATTTTACTCCAGTTCTTCTCCACTTCATTGTGTACCTACCAACATACCACACATTCATTGCCATTAATTGTTTTTTAATTAGTAGTTCACTTATTAAATAAACAAAATAATGTATGAATTAAGGACATTGGTGTTTTCCAGAGATTTGTTGCATTAGAAAAGCTGATGGTGAATTAAGAAAGTAAATTAAATTCTAACCTTTGAATTACTTTATTCTACCAAAATGGACACACTGCCATTTGGAATACAAATCCTTAATTACTCCAGCAATAATATTTGGCAATAAATCTCTCTGGCAATATTCTTACTGTAACCATTTGGACTTTGCCAGAGAACTCTCTATATATCACTGGATACTACAGTTGTGGCAGCCAACAATTATTCCTCAAGAGAATATTTATAATCTAATAGGATTTCAACATCTCAGTGATGCCATGGATCCCTCTGCAAACTGATAATTCTTCCAGGGCAGTAAATAGATCACAAAGTGCAATTTGCTTAGCCAGCAGTAAATCTGAGAGTGACACTGGCTTGCAGCTCAAATCGAGGATGCACTAGGTTTCTTGTGTAAATGCATGTGAATAGTGAAACTTCATTCTGATCATATGTAAAGCAGCCATTTTAGTAATATTCTTTCTGGTTTTTTTCCAGTTAATGTTGCCTACTGCTCAGAGAAGGATGCAGACGCTGAACTGGGTGACAGTGAGGGCACCCTGATGCGATGTGGGCAGAGTTTACCACTGTCAGTTGGGGGGCCTACAGGAGGGCTTTACCCCCAGGGCCTCCAGTGCAACAGATCTACACCTGACCTCCTTCTGCGGGACAGCCATCATGAAGACACCAGGTAAACTGTCACTATTGTTTCTTCTTTATAATAATTTTTGTTTGTGTTCCGGTTTTGAATATTTTCCTTTTTGATATAGTATTACCAACATAATGCAGGTACAATGTGTTTTTCATTATCCTTGCCATTGTGAATCAGATGTACACATTTGTAGTTGGAAAGCTTTACACAGACTCATAAAACACACTGAAGGGGTCTAAAGTACAACATTTATGTTACACTAATGCGATTCTGCTGTTGTACAATCTTTGACTACTGTTGGTAAAGTCAGAAAGAATTTCCAATGATTTTCTTTGTTTTGTGGTTTGTCCACCTTATTTTCTGCGTCTCTTTTTTTCTCTCTATCCTCAGTCACCTAGCCAAAAGTGCTTCTGGACAGAAAATTCTTATATATTTTCTCACAATAATACAGCCAAACAGGAAATTGTGTTTCTGAATAGAAAGAGAGAGGGGGGGTTAAGACTTTATTAACATCAGTGACAAAGTCAGCCACTGACTTTCCCCAATCCAAGTTAGCCTTAGCTCCATTTTTCCCCCAGCATACCCAGGGGAAGGGACAAAGACAATTCCTTCATGGGACAGGCTGCAGAAAAGAGAACTCTTCTCATATCACTCAGGGGCTTTGGACGAAATCCATAATGAGCCAGCTGACAGCAATGATTATGAAGGAGATCATGGCAATGCATGGAGAAATCTGACCTGGGTTCCCCATTCAGCAGGGCAAAGATTCCCACTATAATACACAGTATTGTAAACGGTGACCCTTTATAAGCTGCAATTATGTCACCAAAACAGGTGACTCCCTATTTATCCCCATCATTGGGTTGGGTTTAACCCCCTTGTGTCATCAAAGCCCGTCACAAAGACTAGCCAGTGGCCTCTCTGTCTCAGTAGCCATCCCCCCCCCCCCCCTTTCTATTCTTAGTCATAAATGCCCATTCATATCCTCTCACTACCAGAAGATCCTGTTTCATTTATTCATAAAAACACAGCAGTGGATGGTACCTGGTGTCCAACATCACCTTATGTCACTGAAAAATGAATTTATGGCCTACACACTGGTAATGCTGGTACTTGTACTACAACTGATAATTTATTATTATGATTGATCGGAGATTTTTAGACTATTGTAGGTCATTGGGACCCATTTTGAAGGACATGATTCTTATGTAAACTGAGAGAAAGATTGGCGGAGGAGGTGTAAGCAGGAGATAAAACTCAGTGCTACTGGTGGGAAGGATAAACTAGTCCGTATCTGTCATCAGCCTGTGAGCTAGTAGCGCTCATATTCCTTTCTGTGTATTTTTCTCCTTACAGATCCTCCTCTGCCTTCCAGAGGACACTACCAGGGGCCTCACCTGGCATGAACTGCAGCAGTGCCAGTGGGGCTTGCTCCTCTCTCCCTTACCTAATCAAACAAGAGAAGTCGATGGGCTACAAGCTCTCCAGCACAGGCTCTGGGATCCATAGTGCATCTCAGACTAGGTATCAGAACTGTAGGGCAGGCCAAGTTTTGGAGATACCACGGGACAAAATAGTTGGAGCTCCGCACGTTAGCAATAATGGCAGTGGCATATGTACACCAAGCGATATAAGAAGTTCTGTGTCAGGGGACGCAGTGCAAACGTTTAATAATGAAGATAACTCCTCCCCACTGGCTTTGTCCCCAGCTGGCTCCCATCATTCAGCGCGACTGCTCAGTACTAGCAGTTTGAAGAGACGCTGCCTGTCCTCACAGTCCTCTGTCGCAGCCACTGTTGCTGTCACAAGTTCCCCATCAGTTACTGGTGCTGCTTGTGAGGACGTCAGTATCACCGCCATCGTCTGTTCTTCCTCCCAGTCGATGTCGATGGTTGCCTGTGTCAACGGGTTTCGCACTAACCTCTCGCCCAGCCACACAAGCCGTGCCAGCTTCTCCTCCTCTTCCTCCTCCTCTTCTACGTCCCCGCCCTCTAACTCCTGTTTACAGGAAGCCACCCAGAGGCCCCCACCTCACAGCAGCCCCCAGCAGGCCCCGCTACACGAGAGCTGTCAGCTGTCCTCACCTGCCACCTGTCTGCTGTCCCATTCCTCCTCCTCCTCGTCTTCCTCTTCAGTGTCATCATTGGAGCCGGAGCAGGGCCAGGGGCAAAGCCAGGGACTTTGTGACGAGCGGAGCTCCATGCTGCAGGGGCGTGGGGCTGGAGGAACAGCTGGGGGAGGAGTGGGGGGAGGAGGTGGTACGGACGGGTTGGGGCTATTGGTGAGTGGGGCTCTGATGTCTGGGATGCTGCATTTTGGGCCTGAAGCTGGGGCTCTTCTGGACGGAGGCCAGAGATCAGCGGCTGCCCTCAAACAAGAGCCCCTTGATGATTTTTCTCCCAGTGAAGACGAACTCTTTCAGCAGCACTATCACCCTCATTTGAGTGGTCGCAGTGGGAACCTTCGTCTCCCACACCACCCCCCTCGACCTGCCATGCCTCCGCCCTACCACCTCCACCAGTGTGTGGGGGCCAGCCCTGGTGGCCAGCTGCTCCACCAGAGCCAGCAAACTTCACCGGCCTCTTCGCTGGGACTCAAGCCCACCTCTGGAGGCCCCCCTGGGTCCCACACAGTCCCAGAGCGGGAAGAAGTCGGAGGAGGAGCACTGGCTGATAAGCAGGTGTGTCGCTGGATTGACTGCAGTGCTGTGTATGAGCAGCAGGAGGAGCTTGTGAGGCATATTGAAAAAGTCCACATCGACCAGCGCAAAGGTGAGGACTTCACCTGTTTCTGGGCTGGCTGCATTCGCCGCTACAAGCCCTTCAATGCACGCTACAAGCTGCTCATTCACATGAGGGTCCACTCTGGAGAGAAGCCTAACAAGTGTATGGTGAGTTATCACAAACCACTAAAATTATCCTCTAACCAGTCTAAAAAAATTAACACCAGTATATATATTCTCAACTATTACATTAAATATTGCTGAAAATCCTCTCATAGTCAGCTGCCTTAGGAAAGTATTAGATTGTATTTATTAGTCTTATATCAGTCCCATAATTACAACCATCTGTTAAAGAAATTTTTTTTTTTGGTTTGAATTAAACACATGAACGTATTTCACAAAGAAAAACAGTCCCTCTAGACGATTTTTTTCCCAACACGTCTATTGAGTCCAAAAACAAGACTGGACTTGCTTCACTGCTGATTACATTTCAGCAGAAATTATTATTTTGTTTTGGTTGAGAAACAGTTATGATTATAATTCCTGTATTTTTAGTGGAACATGTAAAAAAATATTTTTTTTCCATTGAAGAGATGAGCTGCTGTAAGAGTAGCAATACCCCGTCAGTATAAATAGATTTTTGGTTGTGTTCTTTACAGGTAAGTCTCCAATTCCACAAGTCAACATACAATCAATGTCAAGCTGTCATTCCCCTACGTCCCTTAGCAAATGGAAAAAGCCCTCCAACCTTAAGAATGATTTAGTCCAAATACACAATTAGTCCACAATTTGTGTAGAGCAAAGGCATGTTTATTTTCACGAGCACTCTGTTTTTTGAGAAGGGATTCAGATCATGAAAAGCCAACACATATGGTTAACATAACCAAACAATGCCTACACTTGATCCTTTTAAATGGGAGCTTTTAAATGTTTAGCTGTCCCACAAGTATTAAGTGAATTGGCTTCATATCCAAGCTAAACATGAGGCGAAATGTAGTAGTCTGGAGAAGGGAGCCACAGAGGAAGAGTGGGTAGCATTTATTAGTCTTGCTCATTTGATGGCCTTACCCAGAACTCCTGTGGTCCTCTTCAAGCAGAGGAACTCATCCAAATTCTAATTACTGAAGACTGAGTCTGCAATATTGGTACAACACCTGTTTTATCTCACAGCCTTTTATCTTAAAAGAAAAAAAAAACTAAGTGTTCTTTATTTTTCTAAGAAACTAGTATAACAGTGACTTGTAAAATTAGCTGAATTGAGAGTCTTTTAATAGGTTGTATTTTATAACACTTTTCTGTGCTGGTGTTGAATAAGAAATTCATGCTGTTTTTTACTGATTCTGATACTTGCTAATGCACATCTGAGTTTACCGCTGAATGAAGCCAGAAATACACAGACTCAGCTGCTTTGCGTCACTCCAGAGCAAAAGTGTTCTTGCTTCCTTGGCGCAGTGTGAAGTAAAAATTTGGAAGTAATTTGCTGCATTGTACGTGCCCCAACTGTTAATTCTGCTGTGTTGTATTGAAAGCTTTCATTTGCCCTTTTGGAGTGTTGCACTGGTGTGTCTTAACTCCAGTGAGGACGGAGAAGTTACATTTGGGTGACACAGGGCAAATAGACACTGTGTGATTGTTTGTATATGTATTTGAAAAGGTATGCATAAACGTGTCACTGTGAAGGTGTGTGTTTTTGGAGATGTTTACCATATGTGTGCACTAGAACAATTAAGCTCAGTGTAGACGCGCCACTGGATTCTGTCTGCGGACATGTGAAAGTTTTTGCACCCTAACCTCCTGATCACCCATATCTTTAGGCACATACACACGGGAACACCTATATTCACAGCCATGCAGTAATGTGAAAATGAGGATATTGTTTCCACTGACTCTCACAATAGGAAGTATTGATTCTGTGTACAGTACATTGGGTTGTAACACTCCTGCTTTTCCGACAGAGCGTAAACAGAAATGTGAAATGTTTTCAAGCCTGAATCAACACATCTAATCAGCAGGGATTGAATGTATGTTGATTTGGGAATTCAGCAGATAAACTTGGAGGACCAGAGAAAATAAACATGTTCTCTGTGTACTTGTACTACATCTCTGTGTTTGTATATATTCTATATGGATTTAAGTAAGTACTGTGTACTGTGTAGAATAGTGTTGGTGTGCATCTGAAAGAGCATTCATGCTCATGTATTTCAGTTGTGTTCATCCCAAGTGCTTCTTTTTTTTGTCTGAGCTTGTGCGCTTTGGACACTAGCACTGATACCTCTTGTCTTTGTTATGTTCATGTAATAGACAAAAGCCTTCAAGAATTCGAGCAATTCGTATAGAGGAAACAGATGAGACAAAGGACCAAATGCTCTAGAAAAAACAGGACTAATCCCTTTATTATCTTTCCAGTGGCAGATTCCAGCAGGCGCTTATGAAAAAGGGCTCTCCTCACGTCCAAGCATAACACAACTCTCTCCTCTTTCTCCCCCTCTCCCTCTGTCTCTTTTCTCTGTCCACATGTATAGTGCATGTATAGACATATATACAGTATCTCGTTTTCTTCATACATCTGCACAGCATTTGCTTCATGCTGTGCCTTGGCAGGAAAAAGTCATTATCACAACACACAAGTTATCCTCGACCCCTGCGTGAGCCTGTCACAGTCTGTACCTGGCTAATATTCTAAGAAATTTCGCAGTTGGAAAAAAAAGTCAGTTCCCTCCATATGTAGATGGTTGAGTTAGTGGCTCTTAAAAGTTCTGCGACCTTTTAAGAAAATATGTTTAGTTCCCTCTCCCCCACAATTAAAGCTGGCCCTGGGCTGTTGTTTAGGGCACTGAGGGACACACATGCGAAAAGGAAACAACATAATCTCTCCGCAATATCCTGTTGTGTTTCATTCCTAATTCAGTTGTTGGTTTAGTTTATTACATTTTTTCCTGTGTCTGCATAAATATTAAAAATATATCCAGCAAGTATCCCTGACATGGTCCCAGACTTTGATATTCTTCTGCTCTGACAGAGCCGGACCCAGCAGATTTGTGTCTTAAGGCTGAACTGTGAGCTATGAAAGTCTGAAAATATTCTCTTAAACCATGGAGGCTCTCTGTGTGGAAATGATATGATGCGTTTACACGGCAGAGTGACTTCAGGCAGGAGTAGAGCATTGTGTACTTTATTTGGTTTGTTTGGCTTAGCAGTTTTGGTCAGATGTCAGACAAAAGCCTACCCATTAAATAAGTAAATAATCATGCGCTTTAAATGTTATTAGAAGGGATTATGTTGTGAGATGAACAGAGAGTAGTCAGTGGTCTAAGGCATGTAACTCGATTCTGTGCTTTTGTTATGTCAGTGTATTTATTTGCAAAATTTCATAATAAGATTTTTTTGGAAAGATGCAGTATTTCAAGAAATTCTAACAAAAGCACAGTTTGAATAGGTTATGTGCTGTAAATGGCAGTGATATTTTATTATCATTTTTTCACTGCAATTTTGTTCCTGGCTTAAAGGACAAACAAACGAATGTGAAAAAAGTTTCATGTAAGTAAAGTTAGGTGATTGAAATGCTGATGTTTATGCGATTAGATAAGGAGATGAGCATATTTTTATTATGCTGCATGCCAGTGGTTTTTTTTTTTTTTTTTGCAATACTACATTTTTTTTATTTGTTTTTCCAAAGTTCCCTTTTTTTGTCAGGGAGCTCATGCTATTACATGTAATTGGGAAATTTATTTAAAACAAAAGCAAATTCCTCTGTAAAAGGGTGGATTCACAAGTTTAAGTCAGAGCCAAAAAGCAGGACAGAGAGCCATCCGCTTAGTTCACAATGATAAAACATACATGTGTGCACAAACAGACAACACATAACATCACTGACACACTCTGTAAAAACAGTTTGTTGAAGGAAAGTTATACAGCGAGTCCTGTTGGAAAAAGCATAGATCATGGAATTTCCTATTTTCTTCACTGGTGTGAAACTATTAAACACATATATTTAGGTTTGCTAGACTGAATTTTAGAAGAGTGTGGTGAAATCTTTCGGCAGCAGACGTCAAAACATAGAGTGTGAGCCGGTGGTGGTGTGTGTTTTCAGGAGTAAATGTAGTCTTTTGTGAACAATCAGCTCAGACGCTCAGATGAAACAGGGAGTGCCATTAGCTAATTAAAACTGCGGTTCACCACATGACCCTCTGAATGCCACGTGAAACTGGAGCTCTGTGGGCACTGGACACGAGCAGCGAGTGACGTTGATATTAATTCATTTGTACCTGTATGAGCCTTTGACGTCCTGGCCTGTCTGGACAATTTAGAGTCCAATCTCTGAGTCCAGCCTCTGAACCACTGGGGCCCAAAACTGCCTACAATGTATTCAGATGCTCATAAAGAGCACTTAGATGAGGTTAGACATACATGAATGAAACTGCAAATTTCTGCAAAATAAAAAAATAACAAAAGTAATAAAAAATAAATAAATAAAAAATAGAAAATAATTATTACTATAATAATAATATTATGCAATAGACATTCATACTGACCCAATGAACTCAGGCATGCTTGGAAACTAAAGAACTTCCACAAAATATAGTAATTCAGCGAGGGCCAACTGGTTTCTCAAGCTGTAGACACACACATTCACTCCAGTATACAAGGAGAGCAGACTTCTGTATATGGCTCATTTAAAGTAATCAGGGTCAATAGGCGAGAAAGGGCATTGATTCAGCATGTCAGGAGTAGCTGCACTCATAGGAAACAGAGCTCCCAAAGTGTGCTAAGTTGGCACAAATGCAAAGACATAACCAGGCCCAAATATGGACCTGGCAGAGATCCCCTTATAGCACTTCACCTGAAGGTACCATGCCTCTGCACTCCATTAAATTATTTTCTGAATTAGCTTTGTCAGTCATTGCCCAAGCAAATGAGTTTATCAGGTAGCTAGATAGTACAATTTTTTCTTACAAACCCCTAATCCCTCCCTGTGGTTATTCTGTCTTCCTGTCAGATCTGCTTTGCTGCTTGGCAGTCACGTTGTCATACTAATAGTAACACAGCTCTGTCCATATGTGATACTGGTATGATGAAACTGCTGGCGGAGGGCCTCTGCGACTGATGTTTTGGCATACGAATGAAGGCCCTGGATAGATGGATCTTGCTTGTTTTCCTTGTTGAGTGGGCTAGGCCAACTTTATGTCAGGTTGAAAAAGTTTCCCAGTCAATCTTTTGCAGTAATGTAGTCCAGTACTCAACTCCCCAACACCTCCCCAAACTTTACTCCCTTTTTTTCTACCCGCCATCTGTTATCAGATCTGCATCTCGGACTGCTTTGATATACTTACTGCTAGTGCTGGACGGTGTACCGGTTCCTACCGAGAACCGGTTTTTATTGTTGTTATGATATGGATTTTTCTTATACCGTAATACTGGTTTAGACAGCCTAAACAACGTTGGGAGTGTAGCGCAGCGGGAAACTTTAAGGGGGACCTTTTTCACTGCTACACCGCTAAACACGCATGTAACGGAGTACCTGCCTGAGCGGTGAAAATGAACAAAGAAGCTGTAGCAGATGAAGTTGAACATGATGACTTGGAAGGACTTTTGCTTGTCTGTTGTCAGGAGACACTTTGGTTTTAAAAGCACGGATGTGGACCAAACAACCATAAATAGTTGTTTACTGCAAATGCAGACGAGCTAAAGTTGTCACCAGAGGTGGCACCACTAGCAATTTGTTGCACAACGTTAGCCGCAAACATAATGTGGAGTACTAGGAATGTATGAAACTAAGATCGGCACCCTTCACATCCTCAGGTAAAATTGAAAAAGCTCCCCTTTTTCCAGTCAGACGTCACTTGTAGATGCGTTTGCTAGTGCTTCGCTTAGGTTTACAGCGTTGTTGATTTAATGACAAATTAACAGATTTTGTACACCAACCTGGAAGCAGATATTTCAGTTGCTTTTCAGGTGGTTGACGCAACATATTTTCCGACGCGCACTCTCTGTCTGCTGGTGAGAGCGTGCTCACCTGTGTGTGTGTGCGCGCACGTTTCTGTGTATGCACATATGTGCGGATACAGAGGATCCCGCTGTGCGCACTATAGAGAGCAGAGGGGAATTGTAAACGCACGATCATGTAGACACAGAAATGACATGTCGTCAGGTAAATAAGATAAATAACATTAAGGCTGTTAAGTTAGTTTAATAAAAGGACAACCTACAGCTCTGGAAAAAATTAAGAGACCACAAATACAAATATTGGCATATAGAGCATTTATTTGCAGAAAATTAAAAATGATACCATATGAAAAAGATTACCAGAGAAGGTCCATAATGCAATCCCCCCCCCAAAAAAAACAAAAAAACAAAACAAAACAAGTTCATATTCATTTTTACACAACACATTACTAATGTTTTAATTTAGGGAGTGTTTAGAAATCAATATTTAGTGGAATAACCCTGATATGCAATCACAGCATTCATGCAGTGGTCGCCTAATTTTTTCCAGAGCTTTATATACCTGTTCTATAGGTAAGCTAACCTGAAATGACTTCTGTTATGATCTGGCGCTCTTCTCTCAATCAGTGGAAAATATGATTAAGACAAAGTCATGCATGGGGAAAAAATACCGTTGAATACTGTGAAACCGTCATAAAAAAATACAGTGATAGAAAATTTTGGTCATAACACCCAGCTCTACTTACTGCACACAAACAGCCACAGAATATGCCCCCTCTGGATCTTTCAGTTTAACCTGACACCGAAAGTTTAATCAATTTTTGTTTGTCATTGGAAGTACATATAGAATCTTGTCAAAATTGTTATTAATCACGATGCTTGTAGAACTTTTATTTAAAATTCTTTATATATTTTTTTAAAATAAATAATGTATACAGTCCACATTTCACCCAGTGCCCAAGATGTGAAGGGACCTGCTTTAAAGTGTTTTTAAAATTGTTAAAATATTTTTTTAACAAATTTATTTCAGCTAAATTTGAATCAAGCTCTGGTTATGGTTAACTATAAAAATAAAACTAATAATGTTTCTTACTTTCTGATGTTTAAGAGTAAAGAGAGAAGCACAAAATAAAAATGTTTTTAGGCTGACTTGTTTAAGGTTGAGTTTAATGATGACTTATAAGCAATAAATTATGGTTAAAAAAAATGTGTTTTTTGCTGACAATGTCATGTCTTGGTGACATATGAACGTGAAAGTCCTTGCCTGAAAAGTTAAACAAGTTTTAAATTTATGTTAATATTCAGTATTTTTACACTGATTGTTAATATATTATAACTATCGATAACTATTATAGAATTATAATTCTTATAATAGTTATAATTCTAAAATATATTAATTAACATACAGCCAACATATATTTTTGAATTTATTTTATATTAAGACTAAATATATATTAAGACTAATTAAAGCTCCAACAACCTCACCTCACATTTTTACTTTAGTGTTAGTTTCAGTTGCTCTCTCCATGATGCACGTCAGCCTGTCAGCAACAGAAATGAAGGAGCTGCTCACAGCTGGGTCGAGTATTAAATGTTTGGAGCTGAATTTTTGTTTCCAAAGTTTCCAAAGTAGAAATCACCAGTGGCGTTCCAAAGAGACACAGTTTGATTGATCCCCAGTGACACACCTATTATTTCCTGTTAGCACAAAAGTATTTTATTTTCTTGCATAATAACTTCTTGCTTAAGACGTGACACATGTGCCAAAAACACTGCAGGTCTGGAGCTGCTGTAACTGGATTCCAATCATAAATAGTATGGTGACTTGTAGCCTAGTAGATTTATCCTGGGTCAAGCCACCGTATAAATAATTATGTAAATCCTGAGCCAAAGAAAGACACTAAGGCAACCTTTTTGAGAAATGTTTTCACTGAAATGTTTTCACTTCCCTGTTTCAATTCCTCATCCATAGTTTAATATATCTATGACTGAAATAACTTGCTTGTCATAGAATATGGGATAGTTGCATATTTCTCTCACCCTACTAGTGGTATTTAAAGATCTAACAGCTAAACAACCAGTATTGGACATGCACAGTTGTTCACAGTTGAACTCAAGCTACACGAGGTGAAGCAGATACAGCTACCTTGCTTTCAACCTTATAACCAGGTATCAAAGCATGAAGGATTTACTACATGTGATTTACTCTAATTACATTTGTCTGGAATGTGATATTTTGAGTTTCCCTATTTCCTCAACATTTAATCATGCTCTGGTATCAGAAACCTGAAGACCCAGCACTGTGGCTGGTTATACATTGCACAGAGATTGTGTCATAATTGTGTCCAATCCAAAACCTTAATCAGTTTAACCTCTCTTCTGAGCCAGATCGGTTTACTAGGAGAGAGATGAAGCTGGAGTGTGTTCGGGGGCTGAGTTATGTTCAGGGGGTTGTTGCAGGGATGCAGACCTGCTTCATACAGCATATAGAGGGAGTACTGACAGGGAGATGTACTTTCTAGCCTCTTAAAAGTTTCCCTACCACCATGGATCATGTGCATTGCGGTGTGTATTTAACCATTTCTTTGCTAAATTCGAACAGATAATTATAGCCATATACAGTAGTCTGTGGCTTTTTACGAAGCAGGAACATAACAGGTCCTTTCTGTTCTGAGACACCCATTCTCTCCCATGCCTCATATTTACACACTGACCTTGTTTTATGCCACAGCAGTCACTCCACCAACATATGCACCAAAAACATGGGTGATGTGTGTACTCTGTGTGTGTGTCCATGTCCTAAACTGAGGTAAATCTTTTTTTGTTTGCTTTTTTGTTGATTTAACAGTGTGGCAGTGAGCACTGCATAGAAAAGACTCCAGAGCAACATCTACCTCCAACCGCCTTCACATCAACCCACAAAACAAATAAACAAGAAGGACATTTATACACATTTGGACCACATCTGCCTCAGGGCCACACCACAAACCCAGGATGACAGTATCCCTCCACCCAATCAGACCCATACCCCAGCACACCAGACTACGCTAGACCTGCAGCTAATATATATGAGAAACTGAGTTGCTACCGTGCAAAATAAACACTAAGAGAAGTATGGATAAATTACGTCGCGAAAGACATGTTTACATTATGGGTGTCAAGTTTAAATTATGCACTGCAGTGTTCTGCGGTTAGTGTGTCGTGTTTAATTTAAATGTTTGAGTAAAGGAGTGAAGGCTGAAAGAAACTGAGCCAGACAGGCAATTCACTTCTACTGATGTCATCCCAAAAATGACATTTATGCCCAGAATTAATCACAAGGTATTGTGCATGACAAGTAATTTGGTATGCGCTGAATGCAGACTTAAGAACATTTTTGAAACATTAGCAGAATTACAGGCCGTCCAAGCTTTCCAAGCTGAGACTTCTGTGTTTTCAGATGCACATTAGAGTAAGAGAGTGAAGACAGAGTTTCACATGTAGACATCCAAGTGTAGTACTAAGGTGTGGATTGTGGCGTTGAATGGCACATATATCAAAACAGAGAGACCAAAACCACATCTACTGTAGTGATTGATAATGCGAGAGAGATGGGAAATTACTGAGAAAAACAATGCACTCAGAGAAAGAGAACCAAAGGTCTTTTTTGAGGGACATATAAGGACACAGAATGATCTAATTTCAAAATTTTTTATGATTGTGTGACCCAGCAGAACTAGAACTACAGATTTTCTGGCAGGGATTAACCCATCACCACTGTGGAGTTTCACACCCCAATTGTCTCTGTCTCAAGAAAGAAGCCTTTTCTCTTTCTGTTCACCTTTAAAAACATATGTTTCACATTCAGCGTCTTTTTGATGTTGATGTAAAAAGGTTTATGTGGGGTTTATAACCAGATTAGTTTGGTTATTCAGGCAGAATAAGTCAAAGCATATCCCTTTGTTTTCTCGTTGTTCTTCCAGCTTCTCATAAGATAAATCTTTCATTTTGTGTCATGCAGTAGCTCTCATTTAGATGGAGCTGCATTCTTGTCATGGCAAAAAAAACAAAAAAAAACAAAAAACAACAAAACATCAACTTTACCAGTGTTCCAGTTTTATTTACAAATGAACAAAGCCAAGAAAGTTAGATTAGGCCATGCACAATTTAGAGTTCAGCCAGGAAATAAATTATATGGGAAAAATTATTGTATTGTAACATGCTTGCACTACATCTGGCAAATTGTGACATAAACATTTGTCTGATTAGAAATCTGAAGGATATACTCCATAAGTATGAACTGCTTTACTGAAGAATACCAGTGAAAAATGGAACGTTTGGATTTTTGCTGTTGGCAGGTTGCTCAATCTCAATCAGTCCATCGTAACTGCGCTGGAAGTTTGAGTGTTTTTACACTCAAATGTGTTTTCCTACAGGACTGTGCACACTGAATTACTGAATATGAATAGAAAATATATAGTGAAATGTGGTAAATTGATTTATTGGAATGTGAATGAATGGTGATGTGCTTGCTGAGAACGCCCGAGACATGATTCAACTTGACACATTGAATGTCTAGAACAGTCTGATATATTGAAACCAGCCATATCCACATAACTGGAAACTGGACCCTGAAACCCACAGAGAGCAGAAAAGAACACAACCTTGGCACGCTGAGGAGTGAACAAATCTAGGGGCATCATGGCATACTCTGTTGCACCACAGTTCTTGGGCAGCTGCTTTTTTACCCACTTTGAGACTTTGAGGTCTGGTCCCCCTCCAGAGGGTTGCATAAATGCACTTTCTTCCCCTTCACCCTGCTCAAGTCCTTGGACTGGTGTTGATCACGATGCCATGTTGACCTATTGTTCAATTTTGCTGGCATGTTTTCTGTCTGAATACTGTAGTGCTTCTGGCATCAAGGTATTTGGATTGGCAACTCACCGGACTTCTGCAGTGTTTATTTGTTGTCATGTCAGAGTTATAGAGTCGCCAGCGTGTGCTACAGTAGGCGTCAGCCTTTAGACAGCTGTGTCAACTCTTGCCTTGTGTGGACAACGGCTGGTTTGCCAAAAAGGAAGAAGGAGAACTAACAAGTCTCTATGATAGAAGAACACTTTGACTTAAGTTAAGTTGTCATACAAATAGAATGTATATGCCATTAGGAGAAAATGTAAAATATAACCACCTTATCAGCTGAAATCAGAAAGTTGGAATGCTAACAAGAAGACTGTTCCTTAGCATTTTACTGAAACTGAAATTGTGGTGTTGTGGGTTTGTACCTTAGCAGGAAATATTCCATGGCCACAAGCAAGAATTCTTACTTTTTAAAAATACTTAGTAAGACACTTTCATACAGTTAGGAAACAGCTATGTACTGGCTGACAAAGTACTTTTGTTTTCTGGATTGAGGCAGAGGTTTGGTGGTCATCTTTTTCTGTCTAGGAAATGAATGGTTAATTTTAGGAATTGTTGTCAGAACTGAGTTTTCTTTCAAGACCTGTGGCAATGCCCAAAGATGCCAGTTTCTCCATTGCCAGCATCCTCAATAGATCAAAAAGAAATACAGTCAAAACATGTTGCATTTTGAGCAAGCAGTGTGACATTCTTTTTGTTTTGTTTTTGTTTTCACTTTTAACAACAAGTAGAGAAGGCAGGTTAAAGTAAAGATAAACAAAAATATAGAGATAGACTTTCCTTAAGTATTTGAGTTGCCAGCATGTAAAGGTGCCAAGTGCAGCTCAAGCATATTAGCGTTTTGGACCATATAGAAGAAGAATATCTGTGGAGAAGAATGTCAAACAAATTCTTAAAATACTAAATGTTCTGCAGAAGCTGTCAGTGGAGAAGTCACAGAGGAGGGGGAAAATGAGGGATGCTGGTGTTGATCCAGTAAAAAAATCATTGCAGAGCACAGGCCAATCATCACATTGGATTGTAGTGTTTGTCTAATGTCTAACAAAAGAGCAATAAAGCGCATCAATTAAATATAATGTTATTGTCATCACTGGCTGTTGCTGAATTGGTGTCTTTCATCCCGTAATACCAGCAGTATGAAATGGAGTCGTGGAGTTTGTTGAGGTATATAGCACCTCGTTGCAGAGCAAGAGGAGCTTATTGGCAGAAGGGGGTAGAAGAGAGAAGAGAGAGTGTGAGTGAAAGATGCTGGACAGATTGAAGCCCGAGTGTCAGAGGACACTGTAGTTCAAGGGCCCATCAAACAGGATCCTGAATTGACTGCCAGTAACATCAGTCCAGGCGCCGGCTCGGAACACAGATCATGTTTAGGATTTTCATTGCGTAAGCCCCAGTCTGTCTTTTTCATGACGGGTTTGGATTTCATGAATGGGTTTATAATTAATGCCTTGATGGTTACTAATGGTTGTGGCACTGGAAGCTTTGTATCACACTCTAATTAGCCATTATAAATGGTTAGGATTGTTGGTGAGAATAAACATGTTGTCACAAAACAAAAAGTATGGTGGATAAACGTCTTTGACTGAATGTGAGCTCACAGGATCATGTCTCCATCTCTAAAGCCAGTGTTTTTCATAGTGGTTACTTAGCTTATATTCAAACCCTAGTCTACAATAAATCTTTCTCATCTTTCACTCTCTCTGTTTTAAAAACAAAGCAAAGTAATTTCCATTGGAACATAAAAAGCCACTTTTGGATGCTCACTTCATAGTGTAAATAAGATGACAATTTATGTGACAGCTTCATGTCAAACCTGCTAACATTACGTTACATTTACAACCACAAGTCTTAATTGCATATCGTCATATTCACGTAAATGCTGCAAAAGCACAAGATTAAATTTAAAGAGAGATAATAAATGTGTCTTGTTAGCACTGTAATAAAAAGTTCATTTAATAATACTTTCCAGTGCAGAAGGAAATAAAATAAGATCATGAAGTCTGGCAGTAAGCCAGTTTCAAGATGTAAGGGTAAGAGTTTTCCCATTTATAGTGCATGTCTGTAAAGGAAAGAAATCTCACAAATTTCAGGTTCTTGTTAATATTTTAGCTATATTTCATATAAACTACCTACAGCATCAATATTCAAGGAAAATAGTTAACAGTAGGGGCTACAGTATGCAATGTGAACAAATGGAAAAAAGGACTTTGAATTATTTAATGATGAAATTGATCTGTGAACTGAATTGTGTAGATTTATCACAGAAATCTCAGGGCAGATATAAAAAGGCAATCATTGTGCAGACTATGGTTGTAGTTCTGGTTTTGTTGTCTCCAGAAGCTGTCCTCTCTCACTTATAGAAGACGATGGATGTGATCAACATCTTCACCCAGTGTTGGTTATCAGCAGAGTCTGTACAGCTAACACGTGTTACATACATTTTTGTTTAAAGATTGTCTGTATGAAACACTCAGGCTTTGCCTGCAAGGAAAAATAAATATACAATGGCAACAAAAGAATTAGGCTTCAACTCACTTTGGTTCTCTGGTAACGCCGCATGATAATACACAAAACATATCCTTTTCCCTGTCAGTCTGCTACATCTCTATGAGAACATGACCCTGTTGTTCTTTTTCCCTCAACCTGGTGAACCGATAAACCCCAGGCTGCCCGGTTTAGGAGGAAATCACATCTTAGCTCTCTAATCTGATGCAGAGCTGGTAGACATTTGAATGAAGGTCTCTGAATCACAGCAGGTTAAGTGCTTCCATGAAGCCTCACCATGTTGTTGTGCAGCCAGGCTACACTGTGCCAGGCCTCCATCGCAGGAGCAGCGGTTCAGATCCATCACTGCACTTCCTCAATCTCTAGCAAACAGTCTGTGAGAGGAACAAAATAGCTGGGCTGGCTCATTATGTGAGCAGCCTCATTTACTCATCATAGGAATGCTTCCTGTTGTGCCATCCACATAGTTTTTAATCTGGCCCCCAAACTACTCAGGCATGAGTGCAAAATGGCTGTTAAGAACAATTTCTTTAGTCATTTACATGACTACTTCCTCCCACCAATTTATCGGCTGAGCTCTCGCTCTGCCCGCATGTTCATTCGCATCTGGACAACACTCGCTTGCTTTTAGTCCTTTGCTGTTTGTACTCATATCTCACCATTCATAAATCAAGGCATTTCTTTCTTCGAAAATGAGGCAAAGCACAAGAGAAGAGGGAAGAGAAGTGATGATTCAGGAAAAACAAAGCAAGTGTGTGTAAATTCATTTTTCTCCTGTTTTGAAAAAAGAAAGGAAACAGGTCCACAACTATCTTTGATTCATATTAAAACCCTATTCACAACAGATGAGACTGGCTGCTAAAAAGAGCCTGCTTCACAGTGGAAATGATATGTGTAAACTATGTAATGCAAATGTTTTAGCGAAGCTGTGTTTAATTTTGTATCCTGACGAAGCACATGAGAAACCTGCCTCTCCTTAGCTGTCTCATTGAATCATATGGATATAATTTCATCCATTTACGTTTTTCTGCTCTTTGCTGTGGTTGCCACAGGGCATTTGGAAGCAGCCAGATTAAATGCACATGTTCCTCCCATCCACAGCCAGGGCACTCTGCTCCACAGCCACCCCTCTGAACAGATCTTGAAGTGTTGGTGGTTTTCCTTGTTGGTCAAGGCACAGAAGGACACCTTGTGATAAACCGACTCATGCCAGCAAATGCTTTTTTAAATACTAAAAACTTGTACAGGCTTCTTTTGAGCATTGGCACTTTATAACATGTTTTATTTGGCAGTGTTTCTTTTGCCACCATTACTCTTGTCCTTCTTATCTGTCAGGCTGAGCAGTAGAGAAGCCTGTATGTATTACATCAAACACATGACAGTGAAAAACCAGTGGAGGCTAGAGGAGGCTTTTATGAGGGAACTATAATGATGAATTACAGTGAATTTCATGCTAGTTAGCAGCCAAACAGTTGATTTCCATCTCCTCATCATTAGCCCTGAGACCTGATCTACAATTACTGCCCAGAGCCAGAGAAATACAGTATATTGGTGCATAAGGAGAAATTAAGGGATTCCTTTGCATCTGTATTAACCCCAGACATGCTGTGTCAGGACAGAAAGTTGTGAAGCAGATTCGTGGGGAAAAATGACTCTTGTAGGTGATGACCTCGGCTGCAAGAGCTAGTTATTTTTTTAAGAGAAGAGCCTCTACTTTACCCCTGATTCTGTCTTCTCTCCATGTCTCTTCTTACATCATTCATTGAAGCTTTTAATCAGATTTCTCTCCTACATGTTGGCAGCCATGTTTTCCTCTAACACTCCCCCATAACGGCTGGTTTGTTCGCATCATCTGCAGCTCCTGCTGGTTGCTAATGAGCCACCGCATGTGAGGAGAGCTGTACACTGCTGCCTTTTACCCTGGACACTGGCCTATTCCCTGCCAGTCAGGAGTCATTTCCCATGAAGACCTCAGGCGGGCCTGCACCTCAACAGGCCTGCATGCTGGGTCCATAATCTGTCTGTTGTGATCAGCTGCCTGTCCACCCTCCCAACTGGCTCTCGCCCCCTTCAGCCATATCAAAACCCTGCTGTCTTCCCCAATGTTTACCGAACTACTGAACCCCAATCAAGAGTGAGATGGTGTCAAACTGGGCTCAAATCCCTTCATGCTTCCAGTGGCGCTGCCCTCCATAACGGCTGATCTGCTGGTTTACCTTAGGCGGAGGCTTTCAGAGAGGAAAACTAAACATGTTTAAAGCAATTAATGTGATTAGCGCCATGTAAACTGTTTTCATAGTTAATATCAAAGGTAAAATCAATCCCGTCTCAGAAGTCTCAACCACCACAACCCTCTGTTTATATCACTTTAACCCATGTGTTCATTACTTTCTAAACTGTTTATATTTTAGGCAATCCCTCATGGATGGTATAAAGGACTGACTGTCTTCCTTTTTAACTTTTGTGTATTTTTTTTTAGAAGGTTTAAACATCATTGTGTTTTTTTATATTCTGGTCACTCCAAAGGCAATCAAATCCAAGATCTGCATTGCTCTGGGTCACTTCACCAAAGCGGAACGACAAACTGCCCACATCGACAGTGTTAAACGCTGTTACATCCGTCAAGTAGTAATGTATTTCATTTTACCAGCACAGCAGGCCCCATTTATCTAAAATGAAGTAGACAGTCACTCAACCGACAGATAGGCTGTGCTAAAATATCTTACTGTAGCATAACATTTTTCATACAGGGTTTCTGGGTAATGACCATGCCTGGAGGTGGCATTGGTTATTGGTTTCCCAGCACGCAGAAAAACCTCATCCTCTGCCGTCTCCCTACTAGTCCCGCTTCCAAAGTAATAATATGCTAACCACGATTAACACGGTTTCCTCAATGGACTCCTAACTATAATTTAGCCTCAAATTTGTATTGCGGAAAAGAAAGCAATGAAAGACTGATTATTCCCTTATACATAAATACACACTTTTGGCACGTCAATAATAGCCGTGTTTGTTTTCCAAACTTAAATGCTCGGCGCCGTATTTCAGCAGTCAGCATGGACCATGTCTGTCATGACTGGTGTGGCAGTGTAGATGTTCCTCTGCACTGAGATTTTTATTAAGCTTTCCCCCCCGACTGCCTCTCTCATTTCCAGCTGAAACATTTGATTGGCATTACTTTAGACTAACACGTTAATGCTGCACAGTATTATGCAATTATAACTCTTAAAGGTGTTTTCCATGGTTGTATGCTGAAGCTGGGACAGTATGTGTGTCTATGTAGTATTGAGGAGTCCTGGGTGGTATTTTTCCCATTCAACTGGTTTGTGTTGATGCTTATAATAATACTGTATAATATAATAATAAGTTTATATAATTCTCAAAGTGCAAGAAACTGTAACTCGTAACTAACTTTTTGACTGTAAAGTCAACTTCACAGACTCTATTTTAATTGTTAGTTTGCGATATGTAAAAAATAGCTATATGAGAAAAACAAGCATTTGAGCATGGTGAAAGGCAACTATTCTTTCTAAACTCATCAGCTCAAACGTCTTTCAAACTTCACGAGAAGTTGTGTGTTGTGTGGCTATAATCAGGGAGATTAAGACTCTCTTACTGAGCAGCACAGACACATTCACACACACCCACAGATCAGCTTGGTCACCCAACACGGCTCTACCATGACAGGCTTAGGTTTCGCCTGTATTAAATGGAGCCTCAGTGAATAGAAGGGCCTGCCTGTATGAGTGAATGAAGGAAGCCAGGGATGAGCATTGAGCCCAGATGAAGCTGAAGGCCCATTAGAAGAATGGTGACACTCTCTCCTTAGCTGTAACCTGACCTGCTGTCAGCAGGCTTCACTAAAGGTCAGGGTACAATGGACAGTAGAGACCACAGAGCCTCAGCAACAGTTTGTGGACTAAGGTCAGTTTAGCTCTTTGAGAGAAATAAGTTTTAGGTAAGAATTACAAGTGGATAAACCGTAGAAGATACTGTCTTACATTTAATGGGGAATTTCGGAGTTTATAAAATAATAATACTGACATACTTTATTGATTCCCTTGGGGAAATTGTTGTCGGAGAGCTGGCAGACATGTCAGTGCTACTTCAGGATTTCAGTGTCTTGTACATGTAGCCAGGAGGAACCAGGAATTGAACCACTGACCCTGGGGTTTGTAGACACCAGCTCTGCCAACTGCCCCAGAATCTCACTCAACTTAGTTTTCAGTATGTGTTTATTACACCGATTACTTTCCCTGTTTCTCAGTGTTTGTGTTAACATAGTTTGAATAAAGACAGAGATCATCTTCTTGTTTGGTTCAGTTTGCTGAATAAATAAATAAGTCTAAAAAAATTAAAAGGGCACTGTGGAGATTTATATTTGATCATAGCTAGTTTTCAAATTCACTGTAGTGTTTTTTGCACACTGTTTTCATATCTTGTACATATACCTTGTTTCCACTTCCACTTTCCCATGTTACCCAGAACCTTAAAAGAACCTTAAAGAAGTACTGGGTAACATCAGTAACAAAACTGGAACCTCATTTAAACAAACAAGAAAGGTCTGGGTATATTGTTATCTTATTAATCTTATTAAAATTAGGTAATTATGACTTTGAACTATGCTTCCCATACTGCCTGTACACTTTGTGACTCTTTACATGGCAGCTTCTGTAAGGGGGTCTTGACATGAGCTGCCTCATCAAGCAGTCACCTATATTTTTTTGCTTAAGAGTAGGACTGGATACATGAGAAACCTCATCAATCATGCACATGTTAACAAATCTGTGGTGTTCATTGGCCAAGTGGTGGGGATCAAATGAGCCAAGCTGGGTCAGATATGAGCTTGTTTACAGTCACTGTCACTTGTCAGTCTAATGTACTATATACACAGCAGAACACTTATCTCATGCTATGCATTACAGGCTATTAACCCACCGCTGCACGGGACACTCCAGTTTCCCCTGCAATTTAGACACAGTGGCAACCTTAGGCAGGTGTACTGTCACACATGCAGATGTCTTTCAAGTGGACAAGGTATTCAACAAAGGTCCTTGGATAGGCTGCGTAATTCAAGAGCCATGGAAAAAATGCATGCAATTATACCACCCATGTTCTTAAGCATCTCTCACTTTTCCATAGCTGGTGAGTATATGGTGTAGAGGAGTAGAACTCCTCCAGCTGCATGAATGATCAAGGGACTAAGGGAAAGAGTGGGACAGCTTCTTTCTGAGTCACAGATGTACACATATACAGAGCCCACATTGCACCAGATTTTTTTAACTTTACACTGTTTAATTTCTTTTCTCCTAGTGTGTGTGATTCTCCATGTATATGTATGTGTGCATGCATGTGGGTGTTTGTTGATTTCCCTGTGTGGTCCTTTGCATACCTGCGTGAGTGTGGCTGTCTTTGTGTGTAATCTCTGTGTGTATGCGCATTCCTGTGTCATGTGTGTTATCTTCCCTCCTCCACAGTTCGAGGGCTGTAACAAAGCATTTTCTCGCCTGGAGAACCTGAAGATCCACCTGAGGAGCCACACAGGAGAGAAGCCGTACCTGTGTCAGCATCCTGGCTGCCAGAAAGCTTTCAGCAACTCCAGCGACCGTGCCAAGCATCAGCGCACTCACCTGGACACGGTCAGAAACAAAGTCTCTGTTCTGTCTCAACTCCCAGTGTTTCATCAGAGTAGGTTAATGTGTGATGTGTAGTGTGGATAAAGTAATCTGGATGGTCAAAGCGATGCAAAAAGAATGACTACATGAAAGCACAGACTAGAAAGTGTTTTTTTTTTTTTTTCAGATACAGGTTGCAATTAGCTTCAATAAACCCATTCATACATTTTGTGCATACGAATGTCCTCTCAGCATATGTGCGGGTGTGTGTACCTGAATAAAGGTTTGCTCATAGTTTGCTGCTCCTTCACTTTTACACCGCCATTAAAAACTGCAGTACCCTCCAAACCTCAATGCCTATTTCCACATCTTGACAGTTTTAGACTTTAATTTACTGTCACTCAGTGAGCAGTGTGGCATTCCCACTCTCTCTACACTGGCAGGGACATGCCACAGATCATTAAATGATCAGTTCCATTAGGCTGAGTCTCAACTCAGGCCATAATGGACTTGGATTGGAGCTGTGGGCTCAGACAGAGCTTTGCCTGTTTCTCTGACCTGTGGAAAGGGAAGGAAAAGTTGAGTCAGCCATCACTGCCACTCGTCATGTCTCAGTAACTCCACCAATACCTCACTTTATCACCATCCGCACGCCAGCAGAGCTATGAAGTAAATAAGTTGTTTTGCTCAAATTAAGTCCTTGAGTTCAGCTGAGGTATTTGTTTTCTCTTTTGTTTGAAGGAACTTTTCACTTCTCTGCATTTTAAAATTATTTCTACCTTTTACCCGCTGTTTCTATCTGGAAAAAATCTCACTAGACGTTTATCGTGTCCTTATTTTTTAGTGCATACATTTATTCAGCTTGTTATATCTTTTTTGCTAAATTGTAATTGAATAATAAATTATTTTAAGCAGTATTGTTATATTTGTAATACTAGAATATTTCCCTTTCAGTTCCTGTACTGGCCAGCCACAAATACTTTCTGGTCTGTGTAATAGTAAATCTTTCAGAAATGTTAGCTAAGTAGAAATATAAATGTGTTTTTCAATCAGTTAGGGATTTTCTCTTTCTACAGTAGGACAAATGATATAGCTAATCTGGGACTCCAATGCTTATGGTTCCACATTAACACCCTGCTTAGGCGTTCGCTGTGTCTGCCCAGCAGCCTGCTTTGCCAGAAACACTTTGGGGGAAAACCATTTTCAGGCTTTAATGATATTTATTCTGCACAGAAGTTATGCTTGATTTTAACTTGGGGTTCACTGCTGTATTGGGTGCGTTTCTTGACAAAACAAACATGGTGGACATGAGTGGCACTATTAACTGCCTTGGAATAACAAAGGCTTATTTACAGACAAGGCCGATGTATGGAGGCAGAGGTAATAAAGACATGTATCCTCTTACATTTTAATGGGCAACTTATATTCCTGAGGATGAAAAACAAATTGCAGTGAGGGGAAAAAAATCCCCCAATCAGTGAGCTACATGCTATATTTGCCTGGTTAATGACTGGAATGTGAAATGATGAGGAAACATCGTGACAGAAGAGTTGTTTTACAGATGTAATTTCTGTTAAACTAATCTGCCTACATCTCCATCTTTACAGCCAGTCTGTGTGCCAGCACATACTCACACACAGATCGATGTCACAGAGTAACACTAGAATGCTTTGATAAAAATATAACTTTTCATTGGCCAGCAATTCCATGTAGAAACTTTCCCATAACTGTTCTATTTTTGCAATTTGTGCAAAAACTGCTCAAGTGAAACACAACCAAACATGTCCCGATATTGCTCTTATAACTGATTTCCATAGGTATATCTCAAGTATTTTGACATTATTAATTGTGCTGTATTTATGCTGTCTGTACACAGGAGAGTGGGTTTCATTATTACATTGAGGATTACTGTACATGCAACTCAAAGTGGAAAATGAACACAGCAGTTTTAAAGTCCTGAATTCTATCTTACTGGGAGATAATTTGGTATTATAATATTTTACAACTGATATTTTGTCCTTTCTTTTCATCCTTTCCCTGCTCTTCCTTTTACTTCCAATTATGCACTTTCTCAGCTGAAAGGTAGGACTCTAACTTTGCCTAACTTTACTTCAATCTTGCTGTGTATAAGTTTTAATTTAACTAATTTTGTTTCCTTAATTCCTTACATATCTTTATTAATATCTGCCCTACTGCTTCCTCCTTAGCTGTCATTCTTACATCAAAATGAATTCAAATTTAATTCTATTTCACACTTAAAACTCATTAGAAATATTTTCTTTCTTCTTATAGAAACCATATGCATGTCAGATCCCTGGCTGTACTAAACGATACACTGATCCTAGCTCCCTACGCAAACACGTCAAGATCCACTCGGCCAAAGAACAACAGGTGCGTAGAAAGGTAAGCTACTCTGCACAAAAGTAGAAAAAGAAATGTATAAAGCTTCCCATAATAATTATAATTTCCTCATTTAAGAACAAACAAATTAAAGTTGCTTAAAGTCAAACATGAGGAGTACAATAAACTTTTGCAGGTTTTATAAACTGAATACTTTATTTAATCTGTACTGTTCTAATCTGCATTAACAACAGATGCATCTGGCTGGTTTAATTGTAGGGCTGGGAGGCCAAGGTTGGGCTGAAAAGCTTTTTGGGGGGAATAATTTCCCCAACAATAGATCAAGTTTTGCCACATCTCATCGTGTTCATGGTCAAAAGCCCTTCCTTCCCTGACTGCGAGCGAGTAAATAATATGGAGAATGGGTTCATTGTTGTGGAAGGAGCTGGATGATGTGTTGCTTTGCTTAACATCGTAAAGGGAAACACGTGTGCTTGTAGCATTGTTAATAAGCTTTAGTGTGGAATACCCCAGTGGCCAGATGTTATGGACAAATGTCAAACAAATGCTCTTAGTCCGCTCTTGGAGCAGGCCAGGAGAAAAGCTGTCAGGAGTGTTACTGTGGGGAAAACAGAACCCCAATTACAAGTGATGAATGTTTTGCCGGGCACTCACAAGAATCTCCTGGGAGGATACACACATACACATTTGCTGACATACAGTATCTAAGAGTGAAATAATAACGTGGACAATGCCAGCAGTTTGAGAAGTGCAATCATTTGTGATTTTAGTGGCCAAGAAGGCAGAAGGTCTGTCCATTTGATTGATGGTCGTGATAATACTGAAGATGTTTTCCAACCACTAAATCAAAATGTGGAATGGATTTTCATGGAATAATGAAGGATAGATTTGGTGATGGATGGACAGGCAGGCAGGCATGGGGAGTTGACAGACTGACTAAAAGAGTTGAAATGACGATAGAAAAAAGTTTAGTGGACTATATTGATCTTAGTCATCAGTAACTGGAGAACTTTCTTTTAAATATACTTTTGATTTATTCAGGACCAGATGACTCATTGACAACATTGCTAGGTTTTTATACCTATTAGCGCTGTATACTCAATATCATCATACTAAATATTACAGCATGATGACAGAAAATTTACTTGACTTTCAATTAATTTAGATTTCTGATTAAGTGAACGCACATATACTGGATTCAGAGAGACTTCGCGCCAGCTGTTACATTTTGTCATTTTATAAAGCACACTTATTCTGACTTATTCTCTTTTTGTGTGTATCTCATACCAAGCTGTTTCAAAATCTAATGCAAAACTACGGCAGCTTGAGCAACCACAAAATAATGCATGCATCCAAAAAAACTATCAAACTACATTGTTCAGTGTGGGAAGGTTACAAAGCTGCTTCCAAGACTCCACAGATCCACAGTGAGAGACACTATCTACAAGTGGAGAAAGTCTTGGAACAATAGTGAATCATCCCAGACGTATCTGACCTTCAAACAACAGTTCAAGAGCATGTTGATGACTCATACAGCAAGTCCTGAATGATCAAAGTAAAACATCCGAGGAAGTGCAGGCCTCTGTCACCTCAGTGAAGGTCAGTTACAGTATCATGACTCCACTATTTGATAGACACTGGGTAGAAATGACATCCATGGAAGAGTTAAGTCTCATCTAAACTTTGCCACAACACATAACTTTGTTATGCAGCATGACAGTGATCCCGAGTAAGTTGATCTCTCTGTGTCTTAAATGGAGAAAAATGTTTGGTTTGCTGTGACCTAGTCAGTCCAGTGCTGAAATAGCTAGTTCACGCTGGTGATTTAGGTCTTGGATAGGATAGGACAGGATTTTACTTTAAGATCTTAAAAAGTTTAAAATGAGATGCACACAAAAAGTGAAAAATTAGGGGATTGAATATTTTTTCACAACACTGTAAATGTTTACAAATTTTATTTACATTTAGCAATTAAATAAAAGAGAACACGTGTTCTTTTGTGAGTAAAGCATAAAATGAATATTTTTTAAAAACCATATTGCTTAAACTGGATGTACCAGACAAATTGCAAAATAATGTTTGTTAGGTTAGCATGACTTCATATTTGTTCATCATAATGAACAAACATGTCACCCAGTTTTATTAGTTTGTAAACAACAATAGCTCAGAAAAATGAGCTGTTTCAGATTTCTGCTACCGTAATTGTTAGTATGAACAGTCCATTGTTAGTTTTGATCTTGGCTTCATGGGATTTGTTTACAGTAAGAAATTAGACTTTGTGTCTTTTCACTCACTGATAAATATAATCTAATCTATTGCACTAAGCAGATGAGGTTTACTGCTGTTGTTTTTCCATGAAGACTCGTCTAAATCTGGAACCTAAGCAGATGCCATTGAGACCTTTGGTAGATTCCCCTTTTCTCCAGTCAGTGTCTTAATTTTGACTGGACACGTTATATTACACACTGTTGGTTTGAAATTATTTTGTTTCTCTCTACTTCACATAATCAGCAATAGCACCTTCCCAACCTCTGTGTTGATTTTTCAGGGTTTTTTAAGGTAAATCTCATGAGGAGAGAAAAAGATGTGATTGTTAGTGCAGTCGTGATGTACCTCAGCAACTGTAATGTTTTATTACGGTGATGTATACAACAGAGGTCAGCTGTTCTACTGATCCATAAGGCAGATGTTCCCATTTCTCCAACTGACATAAGTTTCCTCAGGGTTAGGTTTCTTATGCATGGCATGTGATCAACTCTTCAGTAGAAATGTGTCTTCAGTTGCCATTGTTACTGTTACTGCAGCAAGAGAAACAGAACCAATCTCACATTGGCTCTGAGTTGGAGCAGTGATCACTTACCCACAAAGTTTACGGCCAATGCATGACTCCAAAAGGAGAGTATGATCTTTCCTCTGGTTCCCCCTGGCTGACAGTGCATTCTCATTTGCTCTTACTGTTTCAGATTAATGTATTGCAAAAAGAGAAAACACACACACACACGCACACAAAAACAAATCCCACATAGGGTCCAACCTACAAATAGACAAAACTGAAGCTGTGTTTTGCTTTTAGGTTGTGTAATCTTGCAGACCAGATGGAGTTCTCTAAATGACTCAACATAATTTCTTATAAACATGTTATTCTGTTCTTTGTGTTTGACAGCTTCGGCCCTGCCCCCACCTAGAGGAGGACATATTGAGCGACTGTCTGTCCATGCAGCACCTTCAGAGCGCCCCTTCCTCACAGCATCTCTACAATGGAAAAGATGGTCGATCTCCTGGCCTGGGCCAAGATATCTTCACAGGTACACAGAAGATGCTGCTCTGTCAGCCATCACCCTGATAATGTAACGTTACGGAGGCATTAAGTCTCTCTTACATAGTGCATCTTTCATGTGTAAAAAGGTCACAAATCATGTCAGAATGTGTTCATTATAGTATAGATTCACTAAAAAGGTATTTTAACAAGTAAAACCACTTTATCATTTGCTCTTCCAACATGTCATGTGACACCAGTAGTAGCACCATCCTCTGTGGTTGAGCAATTCCAAATATGAGCACAAGAGACTGGCTGAGTCTCAAAATATCGATGGCCAGGGAGTATTTGTTCCAAAACAGAAGAACGGCCAGCAACTGAGCCCTGACCGCCAGAAATCCCGACACCTGGCAAAGCAATCACAGAGTCATTGGTGGTAATCAACAGTCATGTCAACATTCCTGCAGATGTATTATGGTAATTTTGTGCTTTCAGGCAGTAAAAATTGTACTTGGTCAAACATAAACAAATTACACCACTATAATTACTTTTTAATTGCTTAGACACATTTTATACAAACATTTTAGCTGTTGGACTGAATTTGAGTTATTTTATTTTAGGAGGAAATGTTACAACATTGCACTTTTGTTAGCTTAGTTTGTATTTCATAATCATGAATCATGTTAATCATATCATCTTGCCATGCAGAAACTGCAAAAACCATTAGTAGCAGCTACAAACGGAACCTTTTATTCATCACATGTAAACTTTCATTTATGTAATAAATGGAGTTGACCGTCACAAAAGGTCGACACCACATTGAATTGGGAGCAAGAGAGAGATAAAAAAGATTGTAGCAATCTTAAAGACAAGATGGATATCTTGCAGCTTCCTCAGTTTATGGACACATCTGTCCTGGTGCCTGCCTGTAACCGGTCCAAGCTCCCTGTTGCTCTCTGTTATTGTTGCTGGCACTCTGCACACTGTTGATGACTGTGAACGCTCAACTTGTCTTTGAATGTCGAACCGGGCCTCTGAGCCTTGGCTTTTTACCCTTGGCCTCCCTCTGTTTCTGAGTGGATGTTGCTTGCTGTCTTGTTTTAAATGGTTTAAAGCCCTGAGGAGCACACTTGCGAGTTGATGCTAAAGCTTTGTAAGGATGCAGTGTCATTCAAGGCCAGCAAAGATGTCGCATGTTCGCACTCAGGATGTCCATTTACATGAGTTTGCTTTGTTCTGCGGCCAAAAGGATGCATGGAAGAGGTGGGGCAAAATGGGCAGCCATCTCGTCATTAACACTTGTGGTGCAGAAAATGACTCATGCTTCCAGTCAGCGCTGAAGTTGTTTTCCTGTTTGCTGGTTATAGGTCTGCTCTTATTCACATGGCTGCTGTGAGACTTACGAGAAGCCCCTCTCTGTTTTATAGAGCATAATTAGTGTTCCTCGATTAACCAGAGGAAGGACTCATCATAGTTTTAGTGCAGAGGTTTACATGCTCCTGCTGTTATGCAGAGTAGCTGATATACCTCTCCATATTCTTCTCACACAGCACTCTTCCTGAACCTAACCAGAAACCTTTCAGAGCCAACCCATACTATCTTCAGAATATAATCCTCCACTAACTCCTAAGGAGCACCATGAGAGCCTCTCCGTCTTTCTCTGCAAGGAACTAGCAATGAAATTGAGGCAATCACAACCATTATTTGTCGACTGTTGTGTCGGTCTGGTAGCAGATGTTGGGGCTAAAGGGGAAAACATTTAAGGTCTGTGATTGATGATTTGGGTGTAATGAATCAAGCTTGTAACCATTTTAGAGTGCTGTCAGATCAGACCTCTTCATGCTTCCCACTTGAGAACAGCTGGACCTGGAAACAGCAAAACCAGGAGCACCGATCTTTTCGCTTCCTTTCATCTCCTCCTGTCTTCTTTTCTTGTTGCTACTCCAGACAGTTCACTGCTTTCCTCGTGTATGGTGGAAAAGGAATAAGGCGATAAACAGAGCAGAAGATAGAGGCTATCCTCCTATCGGCCGGGGATCAAGTTCAGTTTTCTCTTAACAAGAGTTGGTGTCTGCAGTGTCAAATTATCAACTGTACTAGAGCAACAATTGTGAATGTTTATGAGTTTATACTGCTGGAAAATTGTTCAGAAAAGGTTCAAAATGTAAGAAAATAATTATAAGGAATAATAGGCAAATATTAATTGGTTCTAACATTTGATATATTAGCATATCCTAGAATCATGCATGATTAGGATCTGTTGGTCAATAGAAGCAATTATAAGATGTCATCTTGGTCTTTGGGAACTTAAATATATATTAAATAAAACAAAAATATATAATGACATCATTACCCGTCAGTAGTTTCAACCCTCATTTCTGGATGATGAATGAAAGTGTTGAATCATGCTTTGCAGTTTCATTAGAAAAGGTTGCAACATGCAAACTACCCCCTACAGACCTCTGTGTAAACAAATATTATTCAAATATACTGTAAATTAGAAAAACTCTATTCTATATATATTTAAAATAATCACACTGACATATGATGTTCACATGCTGAAATACATTAAATAATAACATGAGCCTCAGCATGCACACACGCACACAGTAAACCCCCCCTCCCCTTTTAAAATTCTCTGCTGTTCAAACACATGTAACATTTTAGATTATTGTTGTGTAATAAGAACAAGGACAAACAAGGATAAGCCCTATGGCAGCACAAACAATGTACCCTAAATTACAAACAGTGCAAACTGAAATTCTATTTAACAAAGCCCTTTGATTGGATGAAAGTTGTCAAAACAAAATCCTGTTGCCATGAAATGGGTTTTAATTTGGTCAAAGGAAGTATGGAGCACAGGACCCACCAGTTTATTTGGCATATTTACTCAATTAGTTTTGTTTGTCTTTCAGGCCTATACACTGGCTCCAGCACCCCCCATCACAGTGCCTCAGTGGAGCTACTCTCCCCTCACCCTACTCCCACCTCCACTGCTGACCACCAATCCCGACAACATCGACTAGATCGGGACCTCTGCAGCCCTCATCACCTGTCCCCATTAGCTGCCATGGATGGCTCGAGAGACGGGTGAGTCCTACATTGATTATGCAACATGCTGGGATGTGTCATACGTACTCTGACACACTGGGTCATTGCTAGGGGTGGGAAAATGTTAAATGTGTCAGCAGGGTGGAAAAAATGAACCTTACTTTTGTTTAGCACATAACCAGAATGTCTTCTACTTAGCATCTGTAGTGAATTCAAATATAAGATGTAAAGTCATGTGACATCACACTCAGTGGATGAATCAGCATAAACTCTCTCTCAAATCTTACATAAAGACATAGTTTTACACATAATTTCCACACAATTAGCAACATAACTCAGGCCACTCATGCATGCACGCTTACAAATATACAAATGTCAGTAAAACTTAGCAAAGCAGTAACATTGTTCCTCTACTAAGCATCACCCTGATATTATCATTGTGATCACACATTTCACCCTGTGTTTCCATTTATTTCCACCTGTTTATCATACTGAGTCCAGGCTGTACAACAGGGCGAACCCACTTAGATCATGTTAGGTTAAGCCTCTCAGTGCTGCTGACAAAACCATTTGGCTGTCTTTATTGGAAACAAACTCAGCTCCACAACCCCTAAGATGTGCCTCATGGGAAGAGGGGCTGTGCTGGTCATCACAGGGTCAATGTGACACATCTCCTGCTCTATTTCTGGCACTCAAGTCAGTGTTCATAAGATCCCCAATCTCTAGATTCAACACCATCAGCATGATGACCAAATAGTTTGGCTGTACATGAGTCACTTTTTAATGAGAGTAATCTGTCAGAGCAGCGTGGTAGTGTCACCTTCTGGTGATTATGCTGTGAGTTGTTTTACCCTCAGAGAACGAAACTCAAGAGATTCTTTCTGAAAACACTATCGCTCTACTTTTACAGAAATCGATTATATTGTAAAATCAACATCAGGCATTTGTGTTTTAAAGATCTTATAGATACTACGTTGGGCATTTGATTTGTTGATGGGTCACACTGCAATGAAATGCATTAAATTATCTTGAAAGATAAACCATCTCCTAGATAACTGTGAAAATGTCTACATCTGGGGAAGCTTTTAAATAGAGAAAACATTACAACTGAAGACAATTTAGTAATATTTACTGTTGGACGTGTGCCAGTATTGCTACATCTTTGGAGAAGAAAGTGACTGCAACATTAATAAATTAATTAACAATACTAAAACATTTCTACAAAGCTCACTCTTACATTAGATATCAACAGTTCAAAAGAGTGCATGTGTTTTTCCCGCGTGTGTTTCTGTGTCACAGCATGTTTCCTATTAGTGCTGATGATTTCCCCAGAGAGCCAGCAGAACAGAGTTACAGAGCCTGAGTGTCGTCAGGAGGCACAGTGTGTACTGTACTAAACAATGTGCTGAAGACCAGGGAGGTAGAGAAGGAAAACAGTCTTTTACAGTTTAAAAACATTGAGAAAGAGGTGATGGAATCAAGCATCTTAACCCGTGTGTTACAAAAGTGACCTTGTTATGTAAAAATGGTTTCTTTTAACTTTGTGGTCTGCTCTTTAGGTGTCTGCGTGCGTGTAGATAAACTTTTATGGGGGTATATACAGAATAGGTGTATGACACAATGACTGTTTACATGCACACAAGGAGCCTACATAGTTTTGAGTTTTTCACGTTTTTGATCGTTCTCAGTATGTGGTGTTTACATGGAACATAAAAAATCTGTTGTTTCCTGATTGTAACAGTGTCCAGGTTTCCAATAGGCTTGTCTGCAGAAGTTTCAGCTACTATCCCAGCCACTATGATCTGTAGCAGCAAAGAATGTTTTATAAACCTGGATAATGTATTTACATATTATCCTGGTTTCTATTGGTGCACTCCAGATACCAAGCACAGGTGTCTTAAATCAAGATATGATGTTAACATATGCAACAGATAGTGCTCATATCAGTGCATTGTGACGGTTGATGAATTTTGTAACCTGTAAGAAGCCATGCATGCATTAGTGCTTGTGTGTGTCTCTGTTTGTGGGGGTGCATGTGAGTGAGAGGAGTTTACATATAGTAATCCAGGAAACACACATGATTGCGTGCAATTGGGGTGTGAGGCACAGCAGACCAGTTGACTTCCAGCACAAACAGTGGAGTGCTCCCGCATTGTGAAGCCGACTGGATGTAAATGTCCGAGACCTGCTCTGAGACGTCAGGTCAGCCTGTAAGCATCTGGAAGGTCTGATTTGTTGTTTTAAGTCTAGAAAGCAGGAGAACACTGTTGAAATGACCTTGTGGTTTCTATGCCTCTTTCTCGGCAGCATGCACAATTACCAGGAATGGAAAGTGAAAAGAACCTGAGTAGGGGATGCTATAACAGCGGTTACACAGGCAGGGTGACATATTGGATGTGAGACATGGGGCTATTCATTTGGGTGCTTGATGAGGAACATCTGAACATCTGTGTGTGTATGCGTGGGTACATTGTGGTGAGATTTTTTTTCTTACATGTGTAATTTAAGTGCCCAGTAAGCCCTTTAAATAATCTCTTGTGTTCATGTATGTCTTTGCTTCTCTACCTTAAGCTCATACATAGTTGTGACGTGATGACAACAATGCATTAAAGTTGAGGCAATTTCCAGATTTTCACATTTCATCAAATCAAGATGTTTAGCCCAAAAGTGCTCATGAATGCACACACTCATTCACACACATACAGTTGTGTAATCTGTTCATCGCACTATATGGAAAGAGAGTGGGTTGAAGAGTCAAAAAGTGAGTTGTGGCAGGACCTACAACTTGCTGGGCATAAAATGTCTACTTACATTTGCCTGAAGATGGAGCATTTGATTTACATGTTTAAAGCCTTGAGTATACAGCCTGCTGCCAAAGTCAATACGAGCACCGCACTTGTTTTTCCCAAACGGTTTAGCAGGACATTAAACATTTTGACAAAATTATCAAACTAACCTGCCTCTAGTGTGGCAGCCTCTGACCTCATAGCTAAATGTGTTTACTCTGGCTGAAATAGGCCATTTAGACTTATTTTACTTTGTAAATACCAGTGTCATTTTTCTGAAGCTAATATTAAAATATGCCAGTTAAAATACATTTGACGATCCCCGTAGCACAAGTGAGCATGAGTGTATGTAGTGCCTCTCTCACAGAGATGGCAGTTCAACCATGGCGGCCTGTGCTCACAGAGAGATGGGTGGTAAATGTTGTCATTCACTGCTTCAGCCATATGCGGTTATATAATTGCTGAACGGAGACTCTACTGCCTTTACCTGGGTATTGATATTAGAGCCCCTCCGCAAATATTAGCCTGAGGTGGTTTGATACCTCTGCAGTGATTGACGCAGGCTAATTGAATTAGAGTGGCTGCAGAGACAGCACAGAGCTACATTAAGAGTTCCTGCGTCTGAAGGGAATGTTCATAGCTTGTAATGTTACACTGTCTGTCTGTCTTCCAGCCATTATCATTCTCCAATAATCCAGGAAATTAGTGTCAATCTCACAACCCAAACAAAATAACTTTTAAGGTGCTCGCTCATGGCTCCATGTGGTGAGTCACTCATTTTGTAGAGTTCTGTTAATAATGTGTTTTGTCTATATAAACTTGAATAAAAGATTACGATGATTTACTGTAAAAAATGTCTTCAGGAAGAATGTTTAAAGATGGATCCTCAGTTATCTTTCTGGGACTAACAACGAGCTTTCAGGGCCCAAAATATCCTGAGCACCGGCTGTGCTCTTCACTCTGGGGCCTGCGGGGCTGGCGTAGCTTTAGCTTAGCTTTAGCCAGGATGCTGTACTATGTCTCCCAAGTACAGTTTTAGCTCTCTAACCAGAACCAGAAGTGTTCCCACCGATCTGTGCCAAAGAAGCCTGTCATCCATCAGCAGAGCTTAATGGTCGGCTACAGAGGGGGGGGGTGAGAGGGCAGGCAGAGGGTGTTTGTGGAGAACATAGGATCTGGAGAGGACATGGTCTGATCCCTGCTCCCTAGTGGGACAATAAGCTGCAGGTGAAGGAAGATGAACGAGGAGCAGAGCAGGACTGCTCATGAATCTTCAGGTTACTTTCCATCCATACTTTGCCTCCGTACAGAGTGTGAAGACTGCAGGGGGAGTCACAGTAAGCTTTCAGACAACATTTCAGACAATAGCTCAGTCCAGTTGTAATGACTGATGACATCTATACCTGAAAACATTTTGTGGCTTCAGGGCAGCATCGGACAGCTCAGTTTGGAATGTCCTTTTGATCTTCTTATTGTAGCATCTGGAGTTTAGTCATGAACTTCAGCACTAAACCAAATCTTACTCCCAGAATGACATCAGCTTCCCCATATTACTCACAGAAAGTTAACACTAGAAGTCTGAGCTGGTCGAGTCAAAGTCACTGACCTACTGTCCACTAGAGTGAGCAAAGGGTGAGGTCTCATAAACCATTGTTCAGCCCTCACAGAATCTCTTCCCAACCCGATCTTCATCCAATTCAGATCAGAGTTTGTGTCATTCTGCTGTGGTAGACAGCACACAAGAGCATTTTAAATCTCTTCACATTCTCCCTAACCTCTTGACCATCTGTGTATTTACAAAATTTAGCCCATCAATCTGATAGACTAACTTTAAAATCTCCTCTTAATTCTACCTTCAGGAATCACCAGGTCAGAGGTCAAATTACTCTCTCATTGCACTGAGACTGGAGTGGGTGGGCTGGCTGGAAACGGTAGAGTAGAGGAGGATGGTCAGTAAAGATGAATATCGAGGGAGAGATTAACGTGGCATATGAAAGATTCCCCTCATACCTCAAGCTTGAGTAGCTAGCAAGCTAGAGACTAGCAAGAGCAAGGCCGGGGGCAGCTGGCAGTGATTAGCTTATGATTCACTTTAGCTCCACATAGAGGCAGCTTGTAAAAATATGAACAGTATAACTGTTTCCTGAGCTTGTGCTGACAGCAGCTCCTTGGGGAATGCTGCTCTCTGCAGGAACACATGGTCACGCACTGGGCCTGTGCCAAGCTCTGGATTAGCCACGCTTGCTAACATCTAGCTTCTCCAGAGCTGGACTTGTACAAGGTGTCATCCAAGCTTCCTCAGTTTTCAGAGGTAGACACTGAGGTCAAATGTAGTCCACATACAGTTAAGCACTAAAATGTGATCACTTTCCAAAATGACAAGTATAACAGCAAAAACTGCACTGTAGCAATTCTCCAGTGTCCTCTAATATCCTAAGACATCAGCCCTACCAGTAAAGTTTTAGGTTGCTTTAATTTCCTAATATTTTTGATTGATTTGATTTGCAAGGATTTTGATTTGAAGAGGAAGGTTTTGAGATCTTTTAATGAAGTAAAAAGATCCCAGAATATGCTTAAAGACTCATTGGTACTCATTAGGTAGCAGCACAGCCCCTGTTTTATATAACTGGATTATTATTGCTCTATAAACATTGTAATATATCAGCTGGCTGAGTTGGAAGTAATTCCATCCACACTTTCTAACAGTGGTTAGTAGCAGGGCCGTTTTAGATGCATAGGCTACATAGGCTGCAGCCTGGGGCCCCACCAGCAGGGGCCTCAGTGAGCTACATGGATTGATAGTTTAGTTTTTTATTTGTTTTAAATTGTATTTAAATTATTTGTTCATATATTTCATGTTCCCTCTATTTTTGTAATCATTGTAAGACTGCAAAAATATCTTTCAGTAGTATCTATTCATGAAAATGATCAAAAGTCAAAATAGCTCAGCTATTTTGTCTGTGACATCATCAAGCAAATTGTAAACATGAAACGTAAAAACGTATCTTGATAAAGATGGCCAACAGTGACCATATACTGAGGAGGTGACAAAATCTACAACATATCTCAAGAAAACAAAGACTGATAGAAACAACAATTAATGTTTGTGGAGATAGCTATATAAAGATAAATTTGCTGTACAGCAGATACAGCAAATAAAACCTTGCTAACAACGGCACAATCTGACCAGTTGAAACAGAGTCAGCTAGCGTTCGCATTAGCATCAGCATCAAGAACAGTCTATGGTCAACATGTATGAACGTCTAAATCACTTGATTATATCTCTGGAATATGACTTTGTCAGTTTGATCAGACATTATGAATTATTTTGTTCAACGAAAAGCAGGAATAATACCACAATTTGGTGAGTATGTGATCATTAATGCCTCACTTTAAGTTGATTTCAACACAGACTTCATTTTATGTCTGCTGTTTTCAGAATGCACACTTTAGCATATAAGGTATGTCAGAGTTTGTGTTTCACTGCTGGTGTGAACTAATCTTATGAGAGCCAGAATGTGCTGTCAACACATAGGATGATAATTTTTGTTGATTCCTTCTGTTCTTAGCAGTACAGTGACATTATGATGGTCAGGTTGGAGTTGTCTAATTTGTGGTAACACCAGTAATGACATTTGTTAAAATTAAATTTTTGGAACCTGCGTATTTTCTGATTCATCTCTGGCTTCAAGCTCATTATTGCTGAGACCCTTTAGGACAGGGGTGTCAAACTCAATTTCTTCGCAGGTCACATCACCATTACGATTCATGTCAAAGGGCCACTTGTAATTGTGACTATATGCAGTGTCCGACACATCCGTATGAGAAAAGTAGGCAATTGCACAGAGCTGCACTTTGGCAGGGGCAGAAAACAGCTGCACCCGGGTGCTCATATGTGAGCAGATCTTTAAAAAAAAAAAAGAAGATCTTTTTGCAAATCTTCATGTCGATCTCTGATGAGGACTGTGCGCCACAGGCTGTGCGCACTGTGGTGCCAGAGCTGTGAGAGCGCCTGGATATTAGACAAAGCGCAGATCGGCTTTTTTTTTCTAAACGAGGAAGCGTCGCCCTGTATCCTGCTAAAGTTTTGCTCCGGTGCAGTAAACACAATTTCACATATGATGCTGTAATTTCTAAAGACACTTACCTGTGGAGAAGATCCGTGATTAATTGTTCATGACGCCTGGTGCATACGGTCAAATACTCTGGCAACTTTTGAGCTGCATGCACCACTGTTAACATGTAATGACCATGATGAAGCAGGAGTTCAGTGAACAATCAGCACGTTTTGTGTCTGGTTTAACACTGAGAGCGTTTAAAGACAAACAGTGACAGAGCATCATATTACTACAGTGATAAAATCATAAGTCTTTTAGTGTTTTAGTTTATTGTTAATCATCAGCAGCACAGTCCTATAAGCATAAAATGTTTTACTTGTTTTAAGGCAACAAATAGGGCCGTAAATGCTAGCAGCCCAGAGCCTCAAAATTTCTAAATCCAGCCCTAGTTATTAGATGATGGAAATCCCATCACATTAAAATAATCATATGTTTATAGCTTCAGGGTCAGTCTTACCGCTAGATTTCATAGGATCCATTAATACATTTAAAAGACAGGCAAGCAGACATACAGGAGTGAAAACATAACCTCTCTTAAATGCAGCGCAAGAGTGTGCTGAACTATTTTATACAGAGTTTTATTACGATCTGTGTTGATAAAAGCAGAAATGCTGGGATGCAGAAGCTAATATCCCAGCTAAATACAGTAAAATAAATTCAGCATTTATAGGAAAGTTTTGCAGTTTGCTGCACTTTTCATTTTGACATTGTTTACCATCTCCCTTGATATGCCACTCTCTGCCAAATACCCTGAACAAAGCCACTGCCAGCTACTGAGTGCTGGGTGGGGCGTTCACCATGCATGGAGCAGTAGGTCATATAGTAAACTCCAGCCACACCAGCAATGAGCAGTCATCTGAGGGCTTAGCTGCCTCCAGCAATTCTCTGTCATCACGTTCATATAGCGCGTAGTGCAAACCATATGCTTCAACATTGTTACACAGCAGCAGTTTATGTATTGGCATTCCTGATATGCAGCCGTGAGAGGGTACTAAGTAGCTGCTGTATATTTGGGGTGGTGATTGGCAAGCTCTGTTTTAAAGACAGGTCTGTTGGCTATCTGTCTGGATTTGGACCATATTGCTGTTTCATTAAATTAATGTCAAGAGTACAACATTAGATTGTTAAATTGGTGGTCATTTTGAATTTCTTGTTAACTTTGACATTTACCATTTCAGTATGAATAAATACCAGACATGGTTTTTACTGCTTCTGGATAAATTTACTACTGTGATCCCACGAAGACAGAACAAGGCGCACATTAAATATATCTTGTGTTTTAAACTTTATGCTGCTGAAGAGTTTCATAGGAAGAGTTGGACATTTTGGGGAAAATGCTAACTCATTTATGTGCTAAACATTTGATGAGAACACTACATACTTATGTATGTAAAGTCTGCAAACTAGCCTGTTATCAAACTAATATTAAATAAACAATACATAGCACAGTAATTACTGAAAATTCATGTTTCTTGTAGGCATTTTTAAAATATTGGTCAGCTAAGCTAATTGTCTACTGGCTCTAGTATTGAGATTTACTTTTAAGTGACTACTACTACTTCTTTAGATGTGAGACAAATGTAAAATCACTCAACACAAAGCATGTCTGAAAGAGGTTCTACGTTTCTGCAGTTTCTACAACCTTGAGATTGAGATTGAATTCCCCTTAAAATAATTACTCTCCTCCCAGCTGTGCACATCAAAAAAATAAATAACCATAATGACAGCAGCATACTTTTCCTGGTCGATGAAATGATATTATGCAGAACTTGTTCTGAGATGCTGCTGAAAGCTTCTGCAAAAGCCCCCTGAAGTATGCTGCAGTGTTAATTTTATTCTGCAGATTTTTGAGGGTGAACCAGTTTAAGTGTGTCACTGAATGGCAGAATAACAATTAAATGGTATAACTATTATATTTCATTATTTGCTTTGATGAATTTGATTCTCAGATTGTCGTTTCCCAAGTGCACGTTGTGACCGTTACTGTAAATTAAAAGCTCAGACTGAAGAAATATTAACAGTGCACTTCGTTTAAATATAACTCTTAGAAGTCAAGTTGAAGATTATGCGATATCCCACTGCAGTGTCAAATGACAAATGTATCCAGTAAGATGTACAAATATCCAGGAAAATACTGTAAGCCAACCTCAGATGTCCTCCAGGCTGTTAGAGTCCACAGAATCACAAACATGTCATCTTTATATTTCTTCTCTCAAAAATCATGAATGTAAATGGTGCTTTCTTCTTCTCTCCAGGCCACAAAGCCTGAGGTTACTGCAATGATGAGTGTGTGGATGTGTGTGTGTGCGTGCATGTTTTTGTTTGGTGGGGAGGAGGGTGGACAGCACTTGAATGCACACTCTGCTGTTTGTTGACTTAAGATCATAATATGTGGTAGGAGGACGATTACATGTGGGGAGCCCAACTTTCCACACGCCTGGACTGTTTCTTCTTCTGGGTGTTTAGGATCAGTAACTGCTCCACTGGGTTTGTTAAATCGTGTGGTTAGCAGGGCTGGCATGCAGCTCATGCTTAGATTGGGATGTCACAATACATGAAGCATTATATTGTGCATTTATTTAGACTGTCCAGAATGGAATAATATAGACTGAGAACTTTAAATGTACATGCCAACCACCTTCTCCATGTTTTCTCCAGGGTGTCAGGTCCCCTCTTGTCTCCTGGGATGAAGGGAACAGGGACACCTCCTCCTCATCCAGTGGACAAACAGCATGTCCACCCTCATCACAAGCCCTACTCTCAGTATCACCACCATCAGACTCCCAATGACGGTAGGACCCAGAGACATCTCAATTTAACTTAACTTGTTTGTTCATCAGTTGAATCAGTATCATCTGGCAGGCGATTCAGTAATCTGTATATTACTATGAGAAGATTTACATCAAGTGTCAGATCATATGTAAATTCTTCACATCTGAACACTCTTTTTCAAGCACTTCCCTACACCACCAGATCCACATAAAAGGTCTCAAAAAGAGGAAGTTGTCTCGCAGAGTAGCAATACAGCCCTGCGGCACTGTCAGAGCATTTTTAGGACAGAGAGAGATTAGAGTCATGGAGACAGAGTGGAGAAAACCACATGCCGGAAGCCTTTTCCCTGCTCTGAATTAGCCAACAAAATGCTGGCTCATGTATTCAGCTGTCTCTCAGCGCTCTAACATGGCAGGCTCAGCTGTCACTCGCAAGCCTTTTTCCTAATGCCTTAAACACTGTTTTCACTGTAAAGATCTACACATGGACGTCTCTCTAACCACACTGTGGTCAGGGAGTTGCGTAAAGGCGCTCCAGGAAAGGCTGCTTTCCCATTATCATGACTCCTGCGGTCGATTTAGAGTACAAACTGAGACGATGGCGACAAATGCTACATACTATGGCGCTGGCAGAGTTAACATGTACACAAATATAGCATTGTCATAATTTGAGATCCACATTAAGTTTCAGCAGGATGGAGTGGACATTCACTGACCTTGGAAACAATTGCCTATAGTTTCTGGTGGCATCAAGTCTGGCTTCTATTTTTCTCTTCTTTCTCTCCTTCCTGCTCTTCAACATCCTCCCTCATTTCCTAGAATATCAAGGCAGCTTTCAGAGCTGTTTCCATTTCGGCGACTCCTACAGGATGGAACAGTCAGTCAGTGGTGCCCACATCCCTGGAGATTCTCATGCCTATACTTCCCATCATCACAATGGCTTCCACATGTCGACAGCCAACACTGGCTCTGCAGGTGAGAACGTTTTACCTGTAGCCAGTCTGCCCAGACTATGATCAAAAAAGCTCGCCTGAATTATTTCATGAAAATATTAAACAAACTGCACTTTTCCTTTCTGATCCAGGCTTCGGCTTGACCCAGGAGCTGCAAGGAAACGCAGGGTGCCAGTTCTCTTCAAGCCCAGAGGAGAACATTTTCTTCCAGGTGGGCAGCTTTGACCGCAGCCTGAGCCACGTGTCCTCTGTCTACACAGAGACATAGAGCAACACTGGAGCAGGACACACTTCACCACATCTCTTTTACCATTCTACGGTCCAACTCCTTCCACAAGCATCTTCTCACACTCGCATTACGCTTTCTCTAGTTCTTGTTTCTTTTTTTTTCACACACAATATGGGTCACATAGTAAATCAACATCGTTTTGCTCAGTCTGATCTACAGAGGTGCCAGATGCAACACCTGTCTATTACTTAAAACAGTAGTTGTCAGCCTTGAGTCCTTCAAAGAAATTGACACTTTCTTGTACAGATTAAACAAACAACATGAATTTTGAGAGTTTACTGGTAGATTATTACACTTCGGACAGAGCCAGATCACACAAGAGATATATGATATTGATATTGATCTTGTCATATTTTGCTGGGTATGCAAATATTACACCCAGGCTGTAAAGATGTATCACTCAATACCAAAAATTAGATTTTTTTTTTATTGTATTATACAAATAATTTTCAAATGTAAAACCCAGTAATCCTCTAGAACCAAAACCAAAATCTGAGGCTAATCTGTCCTCAAACAGTGGCACTTCAAACTTCATCAACCATTTAGAATTTTCTCCACTTTTGACTAAATACATCCTAAAATGTAAGATTTTCACTGAAGTCCTCAAACTATATAAAAGGAACTTAAACAAATCAGACAAAATGTATTTATTGTGGAATTTTATCCAATCTTATATACAGTATTTGCATGTGGCAAAACAGGCCCAAATCATGATACTGCCATCAGTGTGGTTCACATATAGAATAAGGTTCTCACACTGGAATGCTTGGAAATGTTTGGTCGTCACCGAAGGTTTACCCTTCTCATTGATGCCAAAATGTTCTAATTTGGTATCATGTGTCCAATGAACATGCAAGAGTTTTTTGGTTTATCCACGACCTTGAGCAAACTGTTGATGAGCAGCAATGTTCTGTTTTGGAGAGTAGTGGCTGCCTCCTTGAAAATCTGCAGTGCACAGAAATGATTCTTGGACACTGATGTTAGCCACTGCAAGACAGGCCTTTCATTTCTTAACATTACCCTAGGGTTCCTTATATTGTCCCAGGCTATTAAATGCCTCGCTCTTGGTGTGTTATCTCTCTTGGTTAACCGTAACACACTACATTGCTATCATGATCAGACAGTCAAAACCCAGATTCTTTATAATAATAATTAATACTTTATTGATTCCCTTAGGGAAATTCTTTGTGGACAGGCAGCCCCATTAGACACCAAGGGTTCGGGGTTCAGTGTCTTGTCCTGGGACACTTTGACATGTGGCCAGGAATCGGGAAGGGACAAAGGGTTCACAAACTTTCAAGCACCACTGTTTTTTATGTAAAACAAGCAGAACAATCATATATGTATAGTTTTCCTATCCTGTTAAAGGGGTAGTCCCCCAATTTCACACAATTGTAATATCACTTCAGTTGTCACGAAACACACCATTCAGCCTGTAAAATGTCAATGGAGGCTGTGAAGGTAACGTTGGCTGAGAAAAAGTTTAATTTTTAAAGCGCAATACTAAATCATTGGAAGTCATCTTTGGATCCTTCAAGTTTGTCAGCACTCAGTTTGGAAACCACTGGGTTAGAGAGATTTAAAATATTGAAGGAGGAAAAAAAGGAGCAAGCTGAATACAGATGACATAAAAATATCATCCTTTCAGTCATTCAATAATCATTCATTCTTAGATTTATAATCTCATTTGTTGGCCAACAACTTGATCAGTGGATCGTGTTCAGAGAGCTTGTTTTAGTTACATTAGTGTTAAGACTTGCACACTCGCAGTACAATCAGACTGAACTTGAACATGCAATGTTTTCAGCTTTGATATGTAAACACCACAAAACTGGATTTTAAATGAAACGTCCTCTCCCTCCTCTCATTTTTTTCTCTGATCTACGTCTTTCAATCTCTTTTAGGCTGAAGTGTCAAAAAGAATATATCATTTTGCCGTGTTGTTTTAAATTTTGAATGAAAAATGTTTGCTTTTCTCTGTTTTGTTGTTAAGTGCTTTTTGCTTTTGGGTTTATTTCCTGAGGAGGGTTTGGACTCTTTAATTCTGCAATAACGCAGAGACACCACCCTACTTTAATATTATATGTATAAAATGTACAGTTTGTTTACAACAGTCATTTGAATGTTTGTCATTTCCCAATTTAAGAAATAAATATTTGCTCATGCAGTGTCATGTTTTTTTTGTTTTGTTTTGTACAATAAAAATAATATGCAGAGGACTTCTGTTGTTCACATTAGTTTACACATAAGCTCTTGACCAAGAGAAACTTTCAGACTGTGGTCATGATGTGCCACCCAGTGGACACTGGTGAGTACTGCAGACACATAAAACTTCATTTAGCAGATACAGACGAGTGACAAATTAAAGTTAAAACCAACGTGAAGTGTCTTTGTATTGAGGTGGTGTTGAGCGACTAGAACAGCTTCACTGAAGCTGGGCATTGATTCATCAAGTCTCTGGAATCTACTGGAGCGATGAACACCACTCTTCCAGAACATTTTCCCTCATTTGGTGTTTTGGTGATAGTGGAGATCAGTGTTTAACGCTTCAGTTCAATTAGGTTGACAGCTGGTAACTCATATCACCTTTTCC
>JAUBNQ010000020.1:9892386-9903096 GCA_032353495.1 Ctenopoma kingsleyae | reverse complement strand
TTTGGTGATAGTGGAGATCAGTGTTTAACGCTTCAGTTCAATTAGGTTGACAGCTGGTAACTCATATCACCTTTTCCCTGTAGTCCCTGTCTGTAGAACAGTGACTGCAGGTTCTACACCACTGAACTTTCACATGTGCTTTCATCTTTGTAATGAGGCGTTCATACACTGTAACCCTACTATAATAGCCCTCTCTATGTAAATGTCAACAGACTGAGATTTGTTGCTGATCATGTCCTTCATTGATATTCTTAGTCACAAGCATCACTGTTGTCAAATATGCACCATCGACCACATTCTCTGACCCTGTTTACTGATGTCTTTCCCTTGGATCAAAATGCAGACGTCACCTTCAAACAGTGTTCCTACTGAAACACTAGTTGATGTTTCTCCACTCATTTATTCAGGTTTTTCCTTTTTAATTTGTCACCCGTCTGTACTTGTGTGTCAGTATTATTTCTGCTTCTTCTTGTTGAGGTAGCTCTGATAATAGAAGTTACTGAAGAGGACAATGAGCGTGATGCAGTAACTAAACACCACCAAGTTCATGCTGTCGGGGAAGTCGCACTCTGTGAACAGGTTGTATCCTGTGTGCAGGAGAAACAGCAGAAACTGCACCTGGAGAAGTAGCAGACGGGGTTCAGAGCTGTTCAAGTTACTTCTCAAACAAACGTAGCACATGTAGTTCACGAGCCACTCACCAGCTGCAGAGACGTGAGGTATCGTTTCCACCACAGGTACTTCTGCATGTGAGGGCCGAACGCAGCCAGACCGTAGTAAAAGTACATCACAATGTGGACGAAGGTGTTGACAAGGCCGATGAAGAACGCTGCGGGAATGTAGAATCACATACTGATGTGTAATTTAATCTCTAACATTATGACTTCATGGGATGTAGACAGCTGACTCATTCTCACAATAATACATATACTGTCAACCACCACATATTTCAGTCTGTTGTTGCATCTGTTAGTCTATTTTGGATTTCTTCTGTTTATTTCAGTAAACATATATTCTGTTGGGTTATTTTAAGCCATTCTTTAACGTCATAACTTAGTTTTTTTTGCTACATAGTCTGTTTCCAACTAATCCAAAGTCACAAATATACAGTTTCATGATCTGAAAAGGCTAAAAACCTTCCATTCAATTCTTAGCAAATGTCAGTCAAACAGGAGGAAACAGTGCATTTGTTGTGTTAACACTGGTTTGTTTCACTAGTTTACTTCAGGATGCTGTATGTATCAACTCTAAATAAATAATGGTCCAACCTGGACAACCTGCTGCTACAGTGAGGCTAACTTGCTGTGGTTTTCAGCTGAGCTGTATATGCAAAATCCTCAGGATCAACTGATTGTTGGTTTGGAGTTTTTGCTGAATCAAACTAACACAACAGTCAACACTTACACTGTCCTCCAGCCACATACTTGACTCCCGCCCACCAGTTGAAGATCATGGTGCCGTGATGGTAGATGTGAAGGAAAGTCAGCTGATTGTTCTTCTTCCTCAGGATAAAGAACAGCTGCTCACACACAGAAAGAGAGAGAGAGATGAGTTATAATCCTGCGACCTCACACTCTGAACTCATTCCCCTGTTAGTTAATCAGTTGTATGTATGTACCGTGTCAACAAGCTCTATGACCTTGGAGAAGAAAAACCACCAGCAGACTCTGGCCATCTGAGGAAATCAAAGTAAAGTAAGTTTTACATATTGTTTATTAACAAACGATAACTGTGTTTTATGTCTTTTAAAATGCACTGCTGTACGGTATGATTATTTCATTGTGAATTACTTATCAAATATAGCTTGTGATAGACGAGTAGAGAAACTCACCCTCATTGCCAGAGGGCTGGTGCTGTAATCTACAGGCTGACAGAGGTAGCTGTAGTTTGAGAGCCAGGATGTGAGCAGGAACTGGAAATATAAACAACGGTTTAATGAAATCATGCACCACTATTATAACCAGTTATATTTTAAGTCCTATCTTCATCATTACTGAGCTCAGGATTGATTTGGTTTTCATGCATAAGAAGCAGCATTCACACACCTCGTAGAACATGTAGGCAGACAGGCCGACCATGGAGAAGTTGTAAACAATGAGAACCACTTTGAGGTCAACGGGCTGCCTGTGTTTCATCAAACGAGGTCCAGCCCAGACCACACTGAGGTAAACCAGGAAGATCAGGGCCACTGGGACGGGGGAGTAGACCAGCAGCCATGGGTCAGTCCTCTTATCTGGAAGATAATTAAGCTCTATGTTGGGAACCTTTAGGCTTCTTTAACAAATTAAATTACAAGTTGTAGAAGCTGCACTGATTTCTGCAGACTTTTAGGACATATTTCTGTCTGCAGAGGAAATGCCACATCTATGCAGCCTGTGTTGTTCCAGCTGCGCTCAGACGAACTTTTATGTGTGCAGTTCTGTAAATATGAAGGAAATTCTTCGTTTTACTGTTTAAAATATTCATAAACAAGTAGCTGAATACACGACACTGACAGAGGGCTCTCTCTCCCACTCACATATGTCCACATCAAAGACTGGACTGTAACAAGATAATATAATTAAAAAGAAGCATAATTCATTCATTCATGACAACTCCCACGCACACAGGCTCCTGATTTACACAGGGTCCTCCCTGTGGAGTTAACTGGATATGTAGGAAATATAATATAATATAATATAATAATCATACCTCCGTTGTCCACTATCCTCTGATGCACAGATTGGACACTTTGCCTAACAGAAGCCATCTGAAAACACAGAATAACTCAGCATGTGATAAAAAAAAAGAAAAGAAATAAATCTCTTAAATCTGAAACTGTTGAAAAAATGCAGCCTTGCAAACGGTGTTTCAGCAGAAAAGCTTCAGTGACAACGGGGCAGAACCTTTGGACACTGTCCTGAAACGTACAGTAAACAATAGAGTCAAGTTCGTCCTGCAGTCAAATCCAGATCCTCGTCCCGCGTTTAAAGGATGAGGACCAGACCGAACTGCTGCAGAACTCCACTCAGCTAAAGATCAATAAACACAACTTACATTTACAAGGTGGAGCTGTCTTCCAGCTGCGCTTGTTTGAAAGTAAGTGGAGAAAACACTAAGAACATTTAGATCACTTCCTGTTTTGTTTTTTCCCCGAATAGTTGACATCAGCACAGCAGAGGGAGCTGTTTCCATGCTAAATATACACGAATTACATTATACTATATCCACGTTTCAAAAATCTAATCTAGGGAGTTAGTTACTTACCATCTCTGCATGATAATATATAAATAATGAAATTACACTTTTGGATTTGAAATTTGGATAATTTCTCTCCTTAAAATGACTACTTTATTTTGGTATAAACATGTACATACACAATGATCTTACATACAGCTCGTAAAATATTGACACAATGATGACAATCGTGAAATAAATCTGAGGATATCATATAGGTAAAAGTCTCAGTCATGTAGTCATAAAATAATAAAAATAGAAATACACTATTGTCTAAAAAGAATCTATATTTTTTGTGTTTAACATAAGAATTTAAAAACCTATCTCTTATAAAAATGTTGTATTTAATTGCCAGTAACATGCTAATGTGACTGTAACACAGAGATGACCCTCTGACAATAAGGCACAAATGTTCAGAAAGGCTCCGTGCACCACTTCCACAGAGACTCTAAGAAGATGATTCCTCTTTCACTGTCTTGAAGTAGGGGCTGAGTGAGAGCTGTCTGCTGCTGCTGCTCTTTGCTGGACACAGTTTGGGATTTTTTGACTTCTGTGTTTTCTTGTCATTTTTTATACGGGTGTTTTTTTGCTTCTTTCCTTCCTATATTAGAAGAGCAGAAACAGAAGCAGAGAGTGATGCATGGCATACTTTATTGGCATGAAATTGTTATGTTGGAATTATGTATAAATGTACAATACATACATTAGAGGTTTGTTCTGTTTTACTCTCCACTGAATCATAAAGCTTCAAAACCTGTGGAGAAAAAACATTTCTCAGTTTAACCGTGAAAAAACAGCAGTGACAAATTCAAATCACTGATGCCATATAGGAGGTCCTACCTGTAAAATGACAAGACAACTACATACAGCACAAATACTGCTCTCTTTATTATTTATATTTAACTTTTTATTTGACCTTTTTTGTCCTAAGTCTGCATACACCAGAGGTACAGTAAGTCTGTGTACGTACGTACACTGCATTTTCAAAACTCTGTCTGTCTCTACCTCAGTTACACAGCAGCCATTAACACACTGCTTGTAGACAACATACAAACCTTTTTCACTCCTGTGGATACAGCAGCTTCCTGCAGAGCAGATCTGGTGAGCCACTGCACATTTTCAGCCTGCGTTTGTGTGTCACTGTCCTTCAAACACACACTGTGAACCACATACGTCTGGTGGATGTGAGAGAAGATGTGAGCCACCTGCAAAGTGAGTCAGTGACAGCTATTACACAAAACGATATGATGTGAGAGATGTGTAGTAGTGTGTATGACAGTGTTGCTTACCTCTCCCACATACTGGATGAGGCTCTCAGTCAAATGGGTTCCCAGTATCCTTCTGAGCTCAGCGCAGAGCGCCCTCTTCTGTTTAACCTCAGAGTTCTCACCCTCTACCAGAAGACTTGGAAACTCCCACAAACCTGCCAACAAACCTTTTCAACGTTTTATTTTTAAATTAGTTATATTGTTAATAGATTTTATTGTAAATAAAGTGTAAATAATAAATGTAAATCAATACCCATGCATTGAATTTATCCACCTGAACCATTTTTCAAATCTCTACAATCATATCTCTGTTTGTAGCTTTCAGCTTTAGCTTTAGCTTTGCCTCCCTGAGGTCAACTGCCACAAACCGATCCCCCACTTAACCAAATACTCATGATACTGACCTTTATTTGGTCTCTGTCTGAGCAGGAACTCCTCCTCTCCATCCTCTCCAGGTCTCGCCACCATACAGGTCAGAGTTCTCTCCACTCGGGGCGGCTTCTTCGCCCGCTTGCTGGGGAAGTTCTGAACACCCAACTCATCGACCCAGGGCTCCGTGGGACACAGCCGACATGTTCCACTGCTCACTGAGTAATTTAAAGTAATTTAATATCATAACACAAGCCTGAAGAAGAGAAATGGAGGAAGAACACTTACTGCAGTCTTCTATATCAGGCAGGGCTGAAGCTTTCCTACTCAACTTTTCAGAGTTTTGCTCTTGTTTGACACGAACCTGCACATAAACATGTATAAACACACCTACTATACTTTGATCCAAGACATTAATAATCGCCATTACTGTAGCTCTGACAAAATACACAAGTCACAACCATTCCGTGTTGGCACCGGTTGGGAACTGAGGTACTACCTACTTTGCGGTAAGAGTGGCAGTGAGGCTGAACGGGACACTGGCTGCAGAGCGGTCCTTTAGGTGTACAGACCCGGGCTCCCAGCTCCATCATGGCCTGGTTGAAGTCTCCTGGTCTCTCTGGGTCAACCAGTGTGTTGGCTAAATTCCTGAAGCAATACAAATAATTTAATAACACAAACATTTATAAAAAAATTCATAAGATTAAAAAGTTGCAATAATAATTTACTTAAGCAATTTAGTATAAATAGAACTTTTTACACAGCAGATCAAATTACTGTACAACATAAATGCTCATAAAAGTTTCAGAAAAAAGCAAATGGGCGATTTGGAAGCTCATATAAATTGTCTATTTTTATTCACGTAGTGTTCATTTTTGTCAAAAACTACTTTAAACCTTAAACTGACTTCAGTATGGAATATTTATTTGTTTTCATTTCTGTTGTCACAATAGCAGCTGATATTATATTTCAAATCTTAGAGTGAGTATATTTAAACTGTTATGGGTGCAAGCTGAGAAGGTGTGTCTGAACATTTCCTCAACACTTACGGTACGGTAGCATTAGACATCAGGCACCCAAACCATCAAACTCTAATGTACAAAAGCTGCTCATTGGTATTGGTACCAGTATGAACTGATAGAGTCAAAATTCTGGTTCCTTGACAACGTGCTTGGAGATAATCTCACCAAAGTGCCTCTGTGACTGCAGGACTTGTACTGTCGGCACCGATGGCCCTCACTCGACACAGCACCCGAATCACATTACCATCTACAGCTCCAGTAACCTAGGCAACAGGGATGATTTCCATCTTCAGTGATAACCAAGATACTTATGAAGCACTGCCTCAGATGTGTGTGTCTAATGACCAACCTGTCCCAGCGCAATAGAGCCTACAGCTGCGGCAGTGTAGCGTCCCACTCCAGGCAGTTGTTTCAACAGGCTGTCGACTGTCCGAGGCATCTGTCCCTTCAGCTCTGTCACCACCTTTATTAAATGAAACCAGTGATACACTTAACTCTCTGCAACCCAAAATGTCACCATCTGTTGGTCTGAATTTCACAACGTACAGTAAAATCCCCACTAACTTATTGTTACACCTCATTTTAAGACCTAAATCACTTCATCAGATCTTTGCAAATTTAGACGGTGAGTAAATGAAGAAGGCGGCATCTTTTCAAACTGCACATTTGTTATTCCATGCTGTAAAATACAACCTTCTGAGCTCCTTCATGCAGTCTTTTTCCACGGGAGTAGTAGCCAAGGCCAGCCCACATCTGGTTCACTTCCTACTTATAAATTAAATTAATATTAGAAATAAACATTTAAAAACAACATATTTTTAAAATCACCATAATTTCTGCTTGTAGTAATCACCTCTAGTGTAGCAGCTGCAAGATCCTGCACTGTGGGCCACCGCTGGAACATAATGAAGTAAGAGTTTTGCCAGTTTTGTCTGACCACATTTAATACAAACCCCGTATCCAGGAAAATTGGTACCGTTTCTAAAATGCACTACAGACTAAAATGTGAATTTTCACAATTCACTTAAAACTTTACTTATTTGACAAAAGCACAAAGGAAAAGACTCAACTTAAACGTATTTTGTGAATATAAGCATGGAGGTTTGGAGGTGCATCAGTGCCTACAGCACGGGTAACATGTATTTATATATGAAGATACCATGGATGACAAGGTATATGCTGCCATGAAGACAACTTCTTTTCCTGGGAGGTCAGTGGATATTTCAGCAGTGCCTCATTCTGCACATTCTACAGTGGCTTCATAGCATAGTGGCTTGACTGGCCTGTCTGCATTCCAGGTCTGTCTCCTTATGAAGACGCTGTATATAGCACATCAAGAAGTGGAGAATCAGCCAACAGTGACCACAGACTGTTGAGCAGCTGAATTTATGGATCTAGCAAGACACAAAACTTAAGGCAAATATTTCACTTGAAAAACCACAATAATTAGTATTCTCAATTCCTAAATGATTAAAATGTGAAATTGAAAGGAAAGGTTATGAAACTCTGAATATACATTTACAAAATACAATTAAGTTGCATTTTAGAAAAGGTCCCAACTTTTCTGGAAATGAGGTCTGTATAACACAGATTCAAATGTAATGCAAAACCTACCTTCATCCATTTGTTGTAGTAATCTCTTACTGTGGCAACCTGGGTCTGTTGTAGCATGATTTCTGAAACCCACACTGAAAAAGAGAGAAAACAGTCTCGTGAAGGGCGTGAGCAGAAGTAAGAAATATCTAAATTTGTGGAGAGAACACTTTGTCACCTGCATATGTCCTGATGTTGACGTCTGGTTCTGTTTCAGCCTGTCAGAGAAGTATTGAAAACAGACAGTTATACTGTGTATATACTTGTGTATAATCAAAGGCTGGGTAATGTAACTTCATACAAATATGAAAATACTAATAAAATCACCAAATACAGCGATAGTGAAAGATATAAATTCTTCTGTGTATGCTGCAGTTAAGAGAACACTGAACAAACCTACACTGTCATATTTATAATAATTATGATTCTGGTGTGTTTGAAAAAACAGTGAAATAAATGTGTGTTTTTACCAGAGTCCTCCATGGCAGTTCTCTCTTCTCCTTCTCGTACCAGTTCAGGAGATGAGAGCGCAGCTGCACAACTTCAGCAGGATCAGGGAAGGTGTGATATGTGGACGGTGATGCACTCCTGGTTTTCTCTGGAAGATTAAAAACACCTGTCTTATTCACACTAAACATACTTTTTACAAAGTAAGTCCCACTGATGTTAATAATGTAAATAAAATAGTCAATCAAATACCCCGGAAGGACTAAAATTTCTGTTTCTCTGACGGGGACGTTAGAAGCATAGTTAATAGTAAGACCTTTAATGTCATAACTTCCCATTTCCTAGTTTATGACTGCTGTAAAATTCACTACTCTCAACATGTCTTCTGACAGGATGTATGCAAACATGTGAGGTTTCATTCTTTTATGTCATGCAGGTCAATGGATATTTTCAGACAGACTCCAATAAATATATGAACAAAACTGATAAACTGTGCGTCTGATTGTAACATAACACATTAAGTAACATCAACATGTATCATGTACCGTCTTTCACGGCTGTCTTTGACCTCTTCCGCTTCGGTTTAGCGGTTTCTACAATTTCCAGTCCGGCTCTTTTTCCTTTATCCATCGCTGAACGTAATCTGCTCATAGTCAAAAAACAATTAAGGCGATTTATTTAGCTTCTCTCCACGCAGTATGATCAGTCTTGTTTACCTCCGGAACTCGTTTTGACTCCCGCCACGTTCGGAACAGAACCATCGCCCCTCATCCAATCCGCTGCCAGGAAACAAATTACGTAGTACTCCGTCATATCCGCTGGGCGGGCCTTGTCCTTTTCGTTGAAGACATCTATAAGTCTTATACACAGAATGTGTTAATATATTTAATGTTTTCTGTGAAAGAAATATTCTCTTGTGAATGGGAAAAGGAAGATTTGCTGCTACACATCACATTAAGCCGTTTGAGCAATTAAATTTGGACTTTTATTGACTCATTGTCATTATCATTGTCTTTACTCTGGATTGGAGGACACATTATTTTATCACTGCTTACTTAACATAACCAAAATCATACAATTTCCCACATGTAGTTTAAGAAAAACATAGGCAGCTAATGTTAACAATTGCATCTTATTTTATTAACATACAGTCACAGTATTTACACAAAGTTATTCATCTGCATAATTGTAGTGATTTTTTCCTCTTGTCAGTGTTCACGAGTTCCATCCAAAACTGAAAAACAAAGAGTGGTAAGAAAAACAGTTTTCACAAAGTACAGTGAACTGAGAAAAAGACAATTGTTGACTTAAAAAAAAAAATCCTTGCCTTCAGTTATGTTAAGCTTATTAGATAACAGGATTTCTGCTTGTGTTTCATCCATGTTGATGTACAAGGTCTCAGCTTTGTGCTGTAGAAAGAGGGTGATTAGATTTGTTAGACAGCCTTCTTGCAGCTTTCACAATGATCTTTTAACCAATGTTATTATAGTATTTAGTAAAGGAATAAAGCCTACCATAAAGGCTGTAAACAGTGTACTGCCCATGACTCTCTGTACATGTTCCTCAATAACTGGTAATGAGCGGACAAAGTGCTACACAGAGACAAAAGCAGACATTAAGTGTTAAATATACAGTATGTGTCATTCCGAATTCATATATAGGTTTACATTTGTGCGAGTTCAACCTGAAAAACGCGAGCTGTATTTAAGTATAATAAATCTTAACTGTCATGGAAAGCACTCCTGAGTGTGTGCGTGCGCGTGTGTGTGCGTGCGCGTGTGTGCAAGCTGTATGTAAGAAAACATGTGTACCTCCAAGGCCAGACTGGCTTGTATTTGTGCATCAATATGCTCTCTGTTGCCCATGGTGTAAAGAAGGTTCTGGATCACTCCAAGAGAGAGAAGCTCATGAGAAAGTTCTTGATCATCCTCAGCCAGCAACCTATTCAACACCATTAAATTAATTACTATAAAAGGTTACTATAACATACAGGAAATTAGCTAGTTATTACTTGAGATAACTAGTCATTAAAATAATATAATGCAATTTAAATTACCAGATATATAAATTCAGTACTGTGCAATAAAGGAGTTATTTAATAACTTTTTAAAAAATGAGGAAAAAAGCTTTCTTTGTAGATAATATGGATATTTGTTATTACAATAAAGAAACTAAAACTAATGACCATACCGTAAAGCTTTAGCTGCAGCAGCTTGTTGTACAAACACAGGCAGTGAACCAGTCATCTTGATCATTTCAGCCTCTTAAATAAAACATTTGATAATATAGTGTTAATGTGACAAATTAGCGATGTATCTGAAATGACTCCATCATCACTGCTCTCTATATAACAGAACAAACTACTGAGTAATAGTTTACTCAGTATTACGCAGTAATTTGAGATTTTGTATACTTTCTGATGATCATTATAAACATTTGTATAATCATTGTCAGCTATTGAGTAAAGTTAGTTTTCTCTTCCAATGTGGAGCACAGATGTGTGGGACTGGACTGACTTTTTTCCTTCCACTGTGGAATTGTTGAGGGAACTATTTTGTGGGGTGTTGTATATGCTGAAATACTAAAGGGAGAGGATAAATGTAGTGCACTATATAAAAAAGGGGGCAATTCTGCACAAAGGCTAGGTCTGTGACAACACATTAAATGATGGGTTTGTTTGTAGTGGAGAGATTACGCATTTGTTCCAAAACACCATTAACATAACCTATCAAACATAGGAAGCTGGTTTTAGTTTCATTATGTTAAAACACGCTGTTACTGATCACTCTAAAGGT
>JAUBNQ010000020.1:9859402-9884666 GCA_032353495.1 Ctenopoma kingsleyae | reverse complement strand
ACTCAACCAAACACTTTTGAATTTCCATCACGTAGACATAAAACTGTGGCTGCTCTGCAGATTGTGTTAACTCTGAAAGCTGTGTAAAATGAATGCTAGTAAAGTCATATAATTTAACGTATGTTTATGGTCACAAGCACTGACAGACCAGCTGTGGCGTACAGAAATCATTTTGAAATATTAAAACAGGCTCCCCTTTGTTTCTCTGGACTATTAGCATAGCTATAGAAAACATAATTTCTAAGAATGTAAGGCACTGACTGTAAATGGACCAGTTTACAGGGACATTCTATTAATAATTACTTTCTTGGTGCACGTGTTTACATTTACACAGGAGAAACCACGTTTAAAGAAAAGCACGTCTAGCACTTTTTTAAAAATCTGTGTCTTGTCATGTTGAACACTTATTCAGATCTGTCAGAACCTGTTTTTGCGTGGGCTGTCGTTGGTCGGCTGGTACCACAGTCACCCGCGAGGTCCGGCTCTGCCGTCGCTGCAGGACATCGACTCCCAGATGGACCATCAGCTGAGGTTACAGGGTTCAAACAATGGCTTCCAGCCCTGCCTGGGCATAATCTGTGGCAAGTGCTTGCCTTGGCTTACATTGTAGGGACTATATTGATGTAATATATGACTGAGGGGATTCTGTTTTGTCTATACCTATTCTACAGGGAGCTATGAAAACAGATAGAGATACTTCAGTGATCCCATGCAAGAATTGTAGCCAAACTGTAATTAATGGCTTAAAGGGATATTTATGTGCAGTTTCACACTAGCATTCAACGGCATCATCATTCTCCAATTTCCAGGCAGATTTAACCCCACATAGCTTTTAACTCTTCTTTTTCTCTCTCTTCCAGGTCCGTATTATCATGGCAATCAAGGTGTGGCCTCCACAATAACTCCATTCTGGGTCGTACCACCACCTGAGGTGAAGATTTAGCTACTTAACTTTAACTTATTTCATAGCTTTGTTACTTTAATCATCTATGATTTTCTCTTGTTCATCATTTCGTTCCTTCAGCAACGGCCTAATGACTACGGTATCCCAGTGGCTGTGGAGGTCACTTATGTGCAGGACAACTTTCTCACCAGTGATGTTCTTAATGAGATGGTACTGATGCTGCAGAGGAATCAAAATGTGCTTGTTTTTTTTTAATGAATGTTGTGAATCAATGTTAAAGTGTTTGGCTTTGCTTATTTCCGTCACAGATGCTGTTGGTTGATTACTACAGAGCAGCTCCTGACATTGTCCAGTTCAACCAGTATTGGTGTCCTGATACTACCATGATGGACAAGATCAAGGTAGGGTGATTCATAGAATCTGGGATCTGAAATTACAAAACAGCTTTACATCTTGGATTCTCTGATTGTTTACGGGACCTTCAGGGTGAGCCAGCTGACCTAACTTGTTCGTCTTCTTCCTCAGGGCTCTCTGAGTTGCCACGCTCCCAAAGACCAGGCCTACTCTCAGATCTTAGAGCATGTCTACAGTCAGCTGAGCTGCATGCAGTGACTGGGTCTGCTCTACATGTTTGCATGTGGCTGCTCTCCATTTCAAGTTAATACATTTCACCTTTGAGTAGAGCACAAGGCTGAGGCAGCGGACAGGTGTGATGGCTTTGAAAACATGCAGATGCCTTGTATTCTCTCATACGTGAGCGATATGTAATTTTGATACATTATTGTGAATTAAAACACACTGCAATGACTCTGGACGCACCAAATCTACTCACTCCAGTAGCTTGTATGGCTGACTGGCCTCTTACCTTTTACATGTGGACCTATGTGCTTATCTGTACCCGTATCATGTGGTGCAGATTTGGCCAGATATGTACAATGTAAACTTTTAATGTGTTGATACTGTCTTTATAGACTAAACCAGTGGGGCAGTGGTTGGATAAAAATATGAAAACAAGTAGTGCAAAATATACTACAGTACATTAGCAATGTATGCAAATGTCTTAGTTTGACCTAAAACTGCAATAGTTTTTTTTGTGTTGTCGAGTTGGATGCTTGCAAGTAAATCCATTGTGCCAAGCAATTTTTTAATGAACCACATTTTTAACCTGTGTGTGTGCTGTGTTGTGAATGTGCCCCCCTACTGTCTCCCTGTCAGGTTACATGAGACAAGAGTCCTGTTGGTTAGGACAGATACTTGCTTCCTCTTTACCTGTACTGTATTTATTACTAACTGTGGATTGTGTGATGTACATGTATGAAGATCTATGCCTTAAGCCTGCTGATTGATGATCTACAAAGCATTAAAATACACACTGGAACTATTTAAAACGTGTTTTTGTTTAATTTATTCTAAAAAAACAAACATATGAAATACAACATTAAAGCCATGATTTAATGGCCCCACTGTTAATCAAACACAACACATACCACATTTTTACTTTGTATTTATTATAAGAAGGTGGAGGGTGGGGGACAAGAAAAAAAACATACAAATACTTTGATAATTAGACAAAATATTGTGGTTAAGTTCTGTACTCATACCAAAAGTAAAACGGCAACTTAAATCTAAGACATACAATTACACAATGTAATATAAGACTACATGCAAAGATTAATTTAAAAGGTTTTAAGATTTGTATATAAAAAATAATACTATACTATAGAGGTCCAGAATGATTTAATTCTGTTCAAAAAAGCATTTAAGATCGATTAAACAAACACATAGACCTTAAAAAAAGGAAATGAGTGGGACATATTTTCAAAACATTAAAATCTATTTAAAAAAAAAAGAAGTTTCCCACTGGTGGTCTGCTGATGAACCTCTCATTTGTTCAGGAAACTGCCTGTAGTGTCAGAAATGTGCATACATGCATTTCATCTTTACAAAGCAAAAGGGCCAATGGCGAGAAATAAAATCAAAAGCAGAAAAAAGGAATTCAAAATTTTTAAGTAGCTAGGTTAGGTTTTGGTTTCTGTATTAGTTGCAGTATGTTCTCTCCTTTCTTTCCTAAAGGCACTGAAACAAAGCTAGCAAGAACCTTTTTTAATAAGTATGATCTGAGACAGCACCTCCTATAGTCCTTTCACTTTGCCCTGAAGTTGATACAAACGTCGAAGTGTAGTAAGATCAGAGATGTAAACAGACAAGGACCAAACTTAGGAGAAGTGTTTGACAGCATGAAGTGATGGATAGACAGATTATAGAAGGGAAATGTAGACGAAGAGCACACATTTGTCATCCATCATTAAAACCCTTTTCCACAGATAATTCAACTGACAGTAAACATTTGGTAATGATTAATGTTTGGTAGCAAAGGTTCTCCAAATTATTAAAAATGGAAAATAACCTACGATTATTTCTCCCTTTCACTCCAGGATTTTCCCTCACACTGTATAACATAAGTTGGACTTGACTCCCTCTTCAGGTATGGACACTGACTAAATCCAAAACAAGTAACCAGCCTTGTCCAAACAGATTAAACGTGTCTACATCAGCTCATTATACTAACAAATAAACTGAACCAGAGCTGTTCTCAGTGATCACAATCACAGGGACAGACTAAACTTCAAAGCACAGATGAGTTTCACATTCTCAGAGACACAAGCGGGGACAGAAAGTCATCCAGGACAGCTGTGAATATGAAGAACTGAGTCGCTGCCAGCAGCGTTGTGTAGTCAGGCACTGAATCAAATTAGCAGGCACCTAAAATGCATCAAAAGCCTGAAGAAAGAATAAGGATTAATATGCCAAGACGAGCAGGCCAAAAACAAAATGAATATATGGCTGTGTTACAGAATAATTAGCAGTTTAAGAAATACGTGCACTAAGTGATATGTTGCACTTGCATTTCATAAAGACTTTTTGGCTCTGTCTCCTCTATTGAACCAGACTATCAGAAAACCACTACACTTCTAGATGATCAACACACGCCTACCCCATGTGACAAAAACGTGCAACGTCTGCATTTAACTTTGGGTTTGTGTGTAATGGTTGAGTGAGTCTGTCACACACGCACACGCGCACACACACATCAATCTCATTCAAGGACCAAGGTGCAATTATGTTTTCTCACATATTCAGTAAGCAGTTCTATTTTTAAAAACTAGTGTACGAAGTTTAAAACATAAATGAAAATACTGAAATTACATAACAAACCCACTGCATCAGGCCTGTTCCACCATCGTGGCCGCACAGGTTACATACAGATCTTTTGTAAGTGTTAACAAACAGGCCAAGACCTGAAATCAGTCTAAAAACCACAACAAATTGTGTCTCATGTTTTCCATTAAAAATGTGAAGCAGTATTTTTTGTTTTGTTTAGATGCAACTATTAAAAATGATTTTTTTAAGTGTGGCTCCATTTTATTTTAGGTAAAGTAATTTTCAGTCACACCAGCAGGTGGCATCAACAGATGATTTCCAGTCCTTAAAGGGAACAAAGTTTTGAAGAGTGTATAATATTCAGTCAAGTTTCACAACGGTTACCGTGAGGTTTGAGTTGGCCTCTCCAGTCTGAGAACTGACTGTTGAATTGGTGACCGACCTGAGTTTTAAACAGACTGCAGTCACACAGGGGATGATATAAATGTCACCCCAGTCATCATCATCACCAGATTTATTACAAATTTTCTTTACCGTATCAAACGTGTAAAATATTTGTGTGTGAAAAATATTGCTTTTAAATGTTTCATCAGTTTAGAAATGTTTCTGACTGTCAGGTAATGATATTTTGTGTCCATCTTAGTCTGGTTCCTTTTACCTTTGGGTGAATAGGTTGATATTCTGGTCTGGACTCTCAGATACCTCCTCCAGAACTAACAGATGACAACAAGTGCTCGTCTGTGATAACACTGGAGCTGAATGTGAAAATGGATCTTGTGTGGACCATCCCCTGGCTTCACTTTCCTTCTTCTCCTAATTCTTCTTGTTCTCTCCTCCACCTCTCCATCACTTTCCACTCTGCTCGTTGATTTCTTTACATTAGTGGGGCAACGGAACAAGGACCTCGACATAGTTGAGAGGGAAGAACCCTGACTGGCCGTTCAGCATGCCCTCATACCAGTTCTCGTCAATCTGATTGGTCAGGGTGATAATATCACCCTCGTGGAAGCCCAGCTCTCCCTCGTTTTCCGGCTCAAAGTCGTACAGCGCCTTACAGCTCGGTTGCTCTGGGGCTGTGAAAACATAGGTGGTGAATGAAAATATGAAAAGATGGTAAACAAACAGAGGAAATTTCAAACTGCAGTAATTCAGGATACACTTAGACAAAGCAAAAGGCCACAGCAGTGTCAGTGTATGCACATAATCTACTGTATGCTGTAGGTCATTCTTAAATGCTGTATGTTAGTATAACATTAAGATGTGGTCAGATCACCGTGTTGATCACATCAGGTTTCTGTATAACTTCTCCATTCCAATCTGTTGTTTCCTTTATATATCCATTTCTCAGTGACCTCACATAGAGCAGGAGAGCAGAGTGGAGCTCCACGCATAGACAAACTAGGCTTTTTTGTCACCAAACAATTTTCTCATTGTATCTGCTTCACTCAACAGACTGCTGGGCAAGCTAGAGATGGGGAAAGCTTTGGTCACTCACTCTCTGTGCTTTACTCCACACTGTATCAATTTACAGAGGCAGAAATAATGTAAACACTACCATATACACATACCATACAGTATGTTGTGTTACATGCTGACATTATTTGACTGGAACACTTTTTGTCACGCTTCTTTGTCACTCTTTGAACATGAACTATGCACTTCTTTTAGAGTACTGTGGAAAAGTATTTGCCCCCTTTCAGATTTTTTTTTTTTTGCCATATTTCTCACACTTAAACGATTCAGATCATCAAACTAAATTTAATCATACACAAAATGTTTTAATACATAAAACACAATATACTGATTACTATACTGCAGTGTTGTAGTGAATGATGGTTTTTCTGAATTTTTAGCAGTTTTTCTCTGATACGTTAGCTTTTTTATTTTTTCTCAATTTTTGTATTATTTATTTACTTACTTATTTTTCTCTATTGTGTACTTGTGCACCTTTCTCTATTGTAATTGATGTAACTGGTCACCTTTTTCTTCCCGTCCCTTGGGATGCTGTAGCAAGTGAATTTCCCCTGGTGTGGGATTAATAAAGTCAAGTCAAAAGATAACTTTACTCCTTTGCTTAAGGTTCTGCTTTTGTTTCCCTCTCTGTCCCTGAGGGCTAAATTTCAGTATCTCTTGGTGGGCAGGTACCAGGTCAAGTTACAGGAATCTCCAGGTTATGGCTCATTTAATCTTTTCTCTCTGAATTAAGAGAAAGATTTTTTTGGAGGTCTTAACATAGTTAATCTATGTGTTTAAATCAAATATGGCATGAGCTATGAATTATTTTCAGAAAGTCAGGCTGCAGTTTCTAGAGGATGTGGATTTCATACAAAACCACGCACATGTTGTTAAAATAAACATGCACCATAAACCGCCAGTTATGAGTTTAACCTATGACAAGCAATTCATATCACAGTAGACACACACCAGAAGCTGCACAAACCTGTACTTACACAACTGTAAGTGTGACAATAAAAAATGGCCTACACACTCACTGTGACTCACACAATCTGGATTTCCTAAAGCGCAGTCTGTCTAAGTGAAAATACGCCTCTGATGATGTCACAGGAAAAACAAAGAGGAACAAGGTCAGTTGGAGAAAGGCCAGCACGATGACATGTCAGGACACACACACTCACTCTTCCCGTTCACACAGAAACACACAATCATTTTCTCATGGTCCACGACTGAGTGCATTCCAGAGGCAAACATTCAGTATATGCCACAGAAAAAGCCTCTAACAGACTGGAGAGTTATCATGTTTAATGTTTTTCACATATTTCTGCTCAGTCGTAAATGTGTTTCAGGTCTTAAGCAATCATATTGGCAATGGGGCCAGTTTTTCAGTTTAGTTCCTGTTGGATTTCTAAGAATGTCGGCACACTACTTTTGGATTAGCCCACCTTCCGTGTGTGTAGAACCAGCTGTAAGTTGTACTGTTTTCGGGTCTATGTTCCATAAATCTTATGCTGCTTTTTTATGTAGCTTTGAGAGTGATATAACTGACTATTAATACTAAGTAATATGAGACAAGTTTTTTGTTTTTTCAAGACACCATCTGTTCTCTGGGACCAAGGATACAATCAGCCATTTCATCATTTTGACATCACATTTGTTTTACTGTTGTTTATGGTAAAATTACAAAATTCACACCATCAAATGAGAAATATTCAAATATTTTGGAGTCATTTCTTACCTGAATTGCGTGAAGGTGGAGGGGCCACTGAGGTTGAGTATCCACCATTTGAATGGTTGTTGTCTCCGAAGTCAAAGATAGGTTTGGGTTTGGGTGTGTATTCACGTCTTGGTCGAGACTGAGCTTCAAGCATCCTGTTTAAAATGATTCAAATTAACTTGAGTCTTAAAGTCCTCAAACTCCACAATAAACACATAGTTATGTCTTCCTGCGTTTGAACCAGGCTTGGAAAGCTCCAAGCAGAAAGCTGTGTAGTCAGATGTACCACACAGAATGTTGGTATTTGTGTGTGTGTGTGTGTGTGCGCGCGTTTGTCAGGTTTTATTACTGCACCTGTCTCTGAGTTTGTCAGAAAGCTCTTCGAGCACCTGCACAGCCTGTCTGTGGTACTGCAGCTGGGACTCCACCAGAGATGAGAGCTGGCTCACCTGCTCTATCTACACACACAAACAGGATAATCAGTGTCACTTTTCTATCATTATTGTGTTAGCCATTCCCAATTGATTAACACTTCCATATTCAGGATAATAAAAAAAACACTGTTCATAAACGCTGCAGTGACAGCATGTGGGAATATATTGCACCTTGGTGATATAATATATATTATATAATTTATGTGTTTGAAAAAAATCACAACTTATGGTCTGCTTTTTCTGGAGCATTCAACTTCATCTCATATTAAATACATCAGAGTTAAGTTTTTTTGTCAACATCTTTTAAGCTCAAAATTCACTGACATGTGATAACATATGGATAGTCAAAAAAAAAACAACACAGAAGAGGATGAAAGTTGTGAAATAATAGGAAATATATAGCAGACAGACAGATAACAGACATTTTCCACATAGTACTTGTATATGCAGCTACTGTTTATAGCTTAGTATTAAAACTATCCCCTCACTTGCTGTGCTGTAGTATAACAAATGCAAAAAATACATTTTGTCCTACATGCCCTCAGATCCAGATATATGCTCAGCTGCCAGTTACTGTAGCTTACCCCTAACTAAAGGCAGACTAAGACAACAGTCCTGCAATAAATACCAACTTCAAGAAGACTATAACATTCAGTTTTTGTTGATTAAACTTTTGCTGTTGAACTGTAGCGATTATACTGAACCTACCATATTAAATTGGGGGCTGAGTGTAAACTCTAAGCCATTTTATACTCCTATGTTTCCTCATCTGCAGGTGTGTTCTCCTGCAGTTATGTACAGTTTAAACAAACGCTCTAACCATTAAACCCAAATAAATATTAGAACTGTTGAATTACAGCTTTAAGACATGATTATGTAAAGTGCCAGGGCATATCATCGATCTTTACAGGTGTAACTAATGGACAGGGTGTTTGTCCTGTGGGTGTGTACCAGACACTAGTCTATGAGCTATGGTAGAATAGTTTAATCACAAGAAAGCACAGGCTTACAATCATAATTATATTCTTTAAACGTTTCTAATGAATATACAGAGCTGTGAAAAAGTATTTGCCCCCTTACTGATTTTTTTTCCTAGTTATATTAATATTACTGTATGGCCTACAGAATCTGTATTACCACCTGTAAATCTGGGGCATGTGCATGTTCCTTTTGCTACTGTGTTCAAAGTGAGTCAATACCACAAATACTGGAATGTTAAATATGACTATCAGCCATCATAATCCATTTATAGCAGAGGACATACTGCAGTTATAACTCTGAAAATCAGATGCACAACTAGTGGGATTTGTCTTTGCTCATGCTTCAGAGGACACATACTACCACCACACACTGAACAGTAGTAACTAAGGCCTCACATCTGTCTCCAGCAGGTTGTACATGCTGGTCTCGGCCACTTCCTTTGACTCATGAAATTTCTCCAGGGCCTGTCGAACCTCCTCATCTGGGATTTTGCCCTGACGCTTTTTCTTGTAATCATAGTCCAGACGACGACCCTCCAGCTTCTTCAGGTGGTGCTGAAGAGGCAGGAGTCATAGTTGTCAACATAGTCACTGACAAACTGATGTACAGTTTATTTCCCTATCATATAGTAGCATGTCAGTGTGCCAGATACCTGTATCTCTCTGAGGTCCTTGTCACAGAGCCCTTGCAATGGATCAATGAAGTTCTGTTTGACATCAATGTCTAGAGAGTCTTTGACTTCTGCCAGTCTCTTCATGGCCTCTCCTACATCAACCAGAGCTCCACCTGGACCACAGAGACACATTAATAGCTCAGTGATTGAATATTAACACCATCCATCTACACATACAGATATAGGTAGTATACTAACACACACAGACACACACACACCTTACCAAAGTTAGTGTCCTCTCCCAGTTCCCGTCCATACTTGGTCATACACTCTCCTAGCAGCCCCTCGGCTTGAGGGTAGCCTGGGTTGTTCACCTGACCACGAATCTTAGACATGGTGTTCAACATTGACAGTTTGGCCCGTGACGCTGCAGATGAGAGTTGAAACAAAATGTAATCAAAGAGTTGAAACATTTTAATTATATGCATGAAAACATGAAACTTTCTTCTCACCTGGGTTGGGCTGAAGGTACTCTGATGTTTTGGAGATTACATCCACTACTGCTTTACTGGTCACATCTACTTTCTAAAAAACACAGCAAGCACACACATCTTAGTGTAAAGCTGAACTATTGTAGTCACAAAAATTTAATAGCGACAGACAAAGAGGTATCTTGGATATTTTTACACAGGTTCTCACACATACTTAGAAGTACAGTTTAAAAACTCACCAAAGTAAGTTATGTTCATTCCTACCAAGTTTGTTATTGTTATTTCTGGTGCGTCTTGTTCGGTATATTGTAGTGATATGTACCTCAAGATGCTGGTCTGAATACAGTACTCTCTCTTTGTATTGTATTTAATTACAGTTTGTCACACACAGTCAGATACCATACAATCAATATTAAGTCTTCTTCTGTTACGTACAGATCTACGAAGCAAGAGAGGTCTTTCGTTTTTTAGATGTTACACTTAGGTTTCTTGTGACCTCCTGGACTAATACATACATTGCTATTGGTGTGATCTTTGTTAGTCAACCATTCCTGGATCTGCACAGTCATAGTCCAAACTCCATTGAAATTATTCTACAACCCTTTATAGACTGGTGAGCACCAACAACTCTTCTTCTAAGATCTTCAGTGATCACTTTTGATTAATCCTTCTACAAAACTGTGTTGTGACAACCAGACTGTGATAGTGAAGACTCTGATTTGTCTTCTTTAAATAACACAGTGTCTCCCAGACTCACACTTGATTGACCTCCCATTGACTTAAAACACTTAAATTTTCCCTTCAAATTAATTGACAATCTTAGAGGTACACACATTTTTGCACAAAACTAATAACTAAGACTTGATTATTTTCCTTAGTACTTGAGTGATCAATTGCTATTTTTGTCTCATTTATTTAATTGGGTTCCCTTTATTTAGTTTTAGGACTTGCATGAAAATGACATGTTTTAGGTCCTATTTATACAGAAATTGCTACTGTTGTGTGTATTGTTGATGACAAATAAAAGGGAAAGCATAAACTTAAGGTCTTTACAAAGTAGAGGCAATTTTGATTTTCTTGCACTTCAATAACATTTTCTGAACATCCAACTTGTCATAGATCTAATTTACATCAACAATGGCTTTCACTGTGCCAAAAAAGCTTTTTTATATTATTTGTTTGTGTCGTTCCTCATGTGTAAAGACCTTTAACCTTGAAAAAATATAGGGCTGCACAATTTGGGAAAAAAGTCATATTGCAATTATAGAGATCAATATTGCAATATGATAAAGGGCACTTGCTTGCAAAATTACAGTACACACATAGTTTATTTAAAACTATAGAAGAATTTACACATTTTCAGATCTGTCGTTTAATTTCAGTGAGTAATGATGCTAAATTAACATAAACCACAGAGATGCAGGTTCAACTACATCATTAGGTCCTGTGCATTTTTTACTCTGTCAGTAGACTTTTTGATAAACTGTTGAACTGTGGAAGATATAATTTGATAGTGAGACCAGAGTGTCACAATATTGTGTTAAGAACAGTAAAGAGCATCTTATAATATTACTGGTCCTACAGACATCATTCATGATTATTAGATCAACATGAGGCAAACATCACTTTTTACTCAGTCATATTCTTTACTAATTTTAAACAACTGATTTTGAGTTTAAAATTCTTCTTAACTGGATTAGATGATTATAAATAACATATTATTAACTATGACAACAGAGGTAAATAACATGCAAATGATACTTATTTGACAAAATAAAGGTTTGCCCAGCCCTTCTCTGCCTGTGATTGGCTAAATGTTCTTGCTGCAGCCAATCATCTCTCTCACAGTGCAAACTACAGGTGAGCTGAGCTCCTCTTTATAAGAAATTATCAAAATTATTTACGGGGGTGTTCTCTATAATTTTTTATTTATGTCATGGATTTATGTTTTTCTGTATCTTCATCATCATGAATCAAATTTAAAATAAGGCCGTGACCAATTTTTGATTCATCGCTGATTTATAAAGTAACCTGCATGGAGAGAAGAATGTGAGAGGATTTTTTCTGCTGTTAATGATACAGACGTCCTGAGACCTTCATCATTACTCTGCAGAGTACAGGTTACTGTGTCCTGTTGATATAATACTGTGAAGTTTGGTTTTGGAGGTGCATTAGTAAAAGTAAAAGTCTCTGCGCTTCACTGTTGCTGCAGTTCACACAGCATCGGTCACTTCTCACATTTCCTTATTCTTATTTTTATGAATATGCCCAATGATAAATACATTATGGTTTCTATGTCTGACCACAACAATGTAGAAAATAAAGTCAGCTCCCCTGAGAGTGATGTTATAGTTGCACACAGATCAATAAAGGCAGAGGAAACTGTCATGTGTTCAACACATAACAGCGGATCAGGTGGAAGGAGAAGTGAGAATGCGCTGGTACGACTGAACAAGTTGAAACACACCGTATACCTGCGTATACCCTGGACTACACCACTGGGTGTGACACACATACATGTGTTATCGTGTTTTGTTTTATTCGGCTTGTAAGTTGTTATTTTTTTAGCTACCAGTTCACCGTCGCCCAACTCGACATCCATGCCCACACATGATCACCTGGGCTACTGTTGATGGGGTCTGTGCTGGTCTGATCATGACGACTGAACCATAAGTCTAATTGTTCATTAAACTGGCATTTTTACTATAAAAGGGCATTACTTAAAAAAGAAACCCCTTACTTTTCAAAGGGGGTGTACTCATTTATGCTGAGCACTGTATACACACACACACACACACACACACACACATATATATATATATATATATATATATATACACACAGTGGTGTGAAAAAGTATTTGCCCCCCTTCCTGATTTTTTTTTCTTCACTTTTTTGCATAGTTGTCACACTTCAGATCATCAAACAAATTTTAATATTAGATAAAGATAACCCAAGTAAAAACAAAATGCAGTTTTTAAGTGATTTTATTTATTAAAGACAAAAAAACTATCCAAACCTACATGGTCCTGTGTAACAAACTAATTGCCCCCTAAATCAAATAACTGTTTGGGCCACCCTTGACGGCAACAACTGCAATCAAGTGTTTGCAATAACAGGCAATGAGTCTTTCACATCGTTGTGGAGAAATTTTGGTCCACTCTTCTTTGCAGAATTGTTTTAATTCAGCCACATTGGACGGTTTCTGTGCATGAACCACCTTTTTAAAGTCAGGGCACAGCATCTCAATTGGATTCAAGTCCGGGCTTTGACTAGGCCACTCCAAAATCTTCATTTTGTATTTTTAAGCCATTCAGAGGTGGACTTGCTGGTGTGTTTTGGATCATTGTCCTGCTGCAGATCCCAAGTACACTACAGCTTGAGATCACAAACTGACTGCCGGACATTCTCCCTCAGACTTTTTTGGTAGAGAGCAGAATTTATGGCTCCATCAATCACAGCAAGTTGTCCAGGTCCTGAAGCTGCAAAGCAGCCCCAGACCTACACACTACCACCACCATGCTTGATTGCTGGTATGATGTTCTTTTTATGAAATGCTGTGGTAGTTTTACGCCAGATGTAACAGGATGCACACCTTTCTTTGGTCAGCCCACAGAACATGTTTCATGAACAAGTTCTTTTTGGTCAGCAGTGGTTTTTGCCTTGAAACTCTGCCATGGACGCCATTTTTGCCCAGTCTCTTATAATCTAATATAATATCTTATAATTGAGTCACGAACACCGAACTCAGCTAAGGCAAGTGAGGCCTGAAGTTCTTTAGATGTTCTTCTGGGTTCTTTTGTGACCTCTTGGATGAGTCCTTGCTGCGCTTGTGGGGTGATTTTTGTAGGCCGACCACTTCTGTGAAGATTCACCACTGTTTCAAGTTTTCTCCAATTGTGGATAATGGCTCTCAACAGGTCTGGCAGTAATCAGGCTAGTAAAACTTTACTCAGGTGTCTAAAAAACACGATTAACCACAGTCACTTCATGTTTTTAATAGGGGGGCAATTACTTTGTCACATAGGGCCATGTAGATTTGGATAGTTTTTTTCCTTAATAAATAAAATAATCACTTAAAAACTGCATTTTGTGTTTACTTGGGTTATCTTTGTCTAATATTTAAATTTGTTTGATGATCTGAACCTTTTAAGTGCAACAAATATGCAAAAAAGTAAAGAAATCAGAAAGGGAGCAAATACTTTTTCACACCACTGTATGTATATAATGTAAACTTCCTAAGAACTTAACAACAACAAGTAACAAGTTTTCAAAGTCATCCATGCAGTTTTGAAAGATTTTCAAAAACTCTGAGGTCAGATTTTTATTCTCAACTAACAGAGGATGATGCACCGATTGAAATGAAGTGTGTAAACACCGAGAATGGAAGTCAAAGAAAAAAACAGCAACATGTTGGTTGAAAAAACAAACAAATATAATAACTAACAAATATGCCCACTTTGAAGAGATAAGCTTTTTTTTAAAACTACAGAAATATTAATCTCTTACCCGTTCCAAGTCCCTGAAGTCATCATCTAGTTTAGTTCCTTCAGCACCTCCAACTTTCTCACTTACCATCTACAGAGAGAGAGACAGGGAGACGGGAGGAGAGCGAACAGAAAGGGGGGAAGGATGACAGAAAGAGTGCAAGTTACTTAATGTGTCTTAATGCTACTGATAAGATTTTCATTTGATTGGGAAACAAGGTTGAGCTAATCTTTGATTCACACGTTCACATGCCTGTTCTGAATGGAAAACACATTAAGGACTATTTCTTGAAGCAAAATGCATGTGGAGCACAGCAGACTACAAATAACTACTACAAATTACTACTAAGTAATAATATGAACATAAAAGTGCAACAAAGCACACAAATGACAACATGCACTGTGTTAAGGAATCTTTTATAGAATTAAAACATTTAGGACCAGCTTAGGCCATTATCTGTGTTTCAATAAAGACAATATGGTACAACTTAAGCATACTAAGACATGTTGATTGAAAACATATGCACTTCCAAGTGAAATCTCTCAGCATGTTTTTTTTAACCACTCTATGAAGACCCTAGAAAACAGACCCTTTCCTTTTGTCAGGATCAAGTCAGAAAAAACACTATAAATTAAAAAAGTGTGTTTCTGGCTTTGCAATGAGTCTTGTAATGCTGTGACGTTGTGATTATTACATTTTTTTTCAAATGGAATGGGCAGAAAAAGAACTCCCATCACCACTGGTAAGATAATAAAACAGACCTTGGTTGGGGAGGAACTTGTACAACTATTCTGCAAAGACAAAAGTGAACCATGATGACTCATGTGTGCTTTCATGGTTATGCCACAATTCTTCTGAAAATTGTTCACAGTGCTTCTGTAGTGATAAAAGAAAACGTGAAACTAGTCATTCTTTCCCTTTTTGCATTTAAGTTTTGATGGAATCTGCAACAAACTTGATGCTCATCTTCAACTGTTTAGCCTCTCAGTATTAACAGAGAAATTCAAACTATCTGGAAACACAGCAAGAAAACTGTATTTGTAAGATGTGAACTGTATACTGTACATTACAATTAATGAGGTTTTCATTTATTGAGGGATTTTTTGACAGTTTGAAATAGTTCTCAGACCGACGTATATTTGCTCTATGCTATAAGACTGTAAAAATTGCAGACTATGGATACCTCTCTACATTTTCATGTGGTCTGGTCTCTGACTGTGAAATAGTTTGTTTCCAGTTCTTTAAATAAATGATTATTAAACAATTTCTTATTCTCTCCTAAGGCAAATTTTCTCATCTGTGATAAATCAGCAGCAGTCTGAGTCATTTCCTATGCGAATCTAACAATGGTTGGGGACCTTTTTGGTGATTACTGGAATTAAAAAGACCTTCTGGGTTCAAGTGAAATACTTATTTACAGAATACTGTGATGGGTGAGTGAACAGTAGAGTTTGAAATGTAGACATTAATACTGATACCAGTACACAGATTAATTTTTTAAACATTTAAAATATCTATTTATTGGTGTTACAAACATATTTTCTATATTTCAAACAGCAAATCTCTGACATCTCAGCAGCAGTTGACCGACTTCAGCTCAACAGTCTCTCAGTGTCTTCATAATGTAGTATTCTGCTGAATTTGTGCTACATACAGACAGCACATGACAGGAGGCCTTGAGGGATTCAGGTCACAAGTAAAGATACAGCCTCAACTCTACAAAGCATTTGACTCCCTACCTCTAGGGAAAGATATAACAGTTATATAACAGTTGTACATTTTGTGGCACTCTACCCTGGCTTACAACACTTCTGTGAAGGGTTATGAATATGATTCATGATGCAATGTACTTGCTGAAATAACCTACGAAACATTTGCAACTTTTCTGTAAACTGTTCTCAGGTCTCTTTCACAAAAGAGATGTTGATCTCAATGAGATTTCCTGTTTAAATAAAACTTAACTAAATGTGAGATTATAGCGTTTTATGACTTTTGTTAAGTAGAAATGTTAACTGTTGGAATAATCTGTTTAAGTGTTGTTGCGCTGCATTTTCTAACTTTGGTAATGAACACATGAAGCTCTCATTTGAGTTGCACAACTTACTTACATGCACACAGGCTTAAAGAAACAGAGCCAAAGAAGAACCACAGAAGGTTATCATCAGGAAGTTTTGGTATAAACAAAGCATAGAGCTACAGAGAAGGATCAGTCTACAGCAAGTATCCTTTTCATCATAATGACAGGGTATTAGTTGAACAGTGGTGCACTATCACAAAGAATGGTTTAAGCTTTTGTTTGGCTTCAGATTAGTTGAAGATTGAAGGGCCACAAAGTTGTCATACAGAGACCTAGGTACCAACTGAGCAGGACGAGAAAGAGGAATAGTAGGAACCTAATGTAGTTAGTAGTTAGTCTTTTTTTAAATACTGCATATAAAAATCAGGTAGGTAAAAATTCATTACATCTGGGTATTTCTGTCACACATATTACTGTCATTGTAGCATAAACAACAGCTTTTTTAAAAGCCATAATATAACCAAAATAAGACTATGATATAAATTTAGGATTCTGTCAAGAAAACAGAGATGAAAACTAGGTCAAAACGGTTAAAGATCAAAGCTATATTTAAAAAGAGAGCCCTGCCACCACAGTACGTGACCAAAACACATTTCAAGAGCAAATTGTGTTACTGTGATTGGCCATGGCCACATAAAGGTGTGAAGCAGGCTAACACTCTCAACAATAGAGCAATCTCTTCTTTTATTCTTACCTCACTAAAGCCTACTCTACTTTTCCCCAGGACCTTGCATTTAAAATTCAAACTAACAGCTGACATCATTTCACCCTTTACACACAGAAGTCCATCACTAATCAGCACTAGAGGTGGGCAATATGGGTGAAATTCAGTGTTGTAGTTTAGGACACTGCTGATGAGCTGTACGGTCCATCATATTTCAACTCACAGAAAATAAGTTAGCAGTAGCTGTAGCATGCTGTCTGCAGCTTCAAAAGCCATGATCCTCTCACCTGCACCAGTATTACGGCTCAGTCTAGATTAAGAGTAATAATTTCCTAAATGGGGATTATATCACAGACTGATTATCTTTCCTTCATCTGGCTTGATCCCAGATTAAGTCTCCAGTAAACTTTAATCTACTTTTAATCAACATATGCGTATACCAATCTCTCCTGATTTTTCCTCTTTTTTAACATTAGGCTGGAACAAATAAAATGTGATTGAGTATGTGCAGGTTTTGAAGATGCTTGTGCAATTTTTTCAAAACCTGTGCTTAGGTCTAACAGAATTTATTTAGTAAATGATTATGTTTCAGATAAAAATAACCACTAGATATCACAACTTACACTATGTCAACTCAGAATTCTTGTTTCTGGTTTGCTTTTTGCTTGTGTTCATTATTTTCTGGTAACCAAACATTATAAAATCTCTGATATTAGGTATCTGTTTACTGCATTTTATGTGACCATTTAACTCCATGTTAAGAGCAGCAACTGTTAGGCTTTACTTATAGGACTCAGAGCTTGTGTTATTTGTGTAACCAATAACACAACAGGTTAACACAAATACAGCTTCAAATCTCTTTGATATTTGCTTTGGGCGGCATGTAGGCTTGGTGAGCACAGTTACCTCACAACTAGAACAACTTGGATATGAATGCGGCCGGGTACCTTTCTGTCTGGAGTGTGCATGTTGACGACCTGTCTAGGGTGTAACCTGCCTTTCACCCAATGACAGCTGGGATTAGCTCCAGCAACCCTTAACAGTAAAAGAGGTAATGACAATGACGGTATGGATGTATATTTGCTTTGCGTCAGCTGACCCTTTGCGTTTGCGTCATCCACTACATTTAACATGAAACTGACCCTTTGATGTCCTCTATCTAAGCAGCAAAACTTTATTTATTCTGTCATAAACTGAAGCATTAGACAACCACACAATCTGTAATTATATCCATGCATATAGACCTGATAAACCACAATGGTTTGAATTTGCTCCAAGTACCTTAAGAGTGTCAAATTTCAAGTTTTATGACATTGTCTTAAGAGTAATTTAAAAAAAAAACAATAGTAGAGAAGTGACAGTAAAAGAAAAAAAAAAAAAACAACAACAAGGAAATGAGAGATATAGGACAGAGATTATCATTTCCAGAGTCAACTTCCTGCATGCCTCCAGTGCAGAAAATCTGAGCTATGTCAAGTGTTATTGACTCTCATGGACTTCTGGCAACAAAAGCAGCTGCATTGCAGGCAAATAAAGGGAAAGCACACTCTCACCACCTCCTCCTCTGCAACATTACTTGGGTGACTTACCCATGCACTAATCCAATTCATCTCTCTCCATCACCTTTACTATTCAAGTTAACTACAATCAGTACAAGCAGGCCAAACACAACAGTAAGTAAATCATGTTATTTTCCCTCACATCCAAACCAACAGGGATCTGAGTCTGTTCCTGACAGGAAGTTGGGGCAGAAACCAAATGTCTATCCTGCTTAGATCAGCAGGAGTAAAACGGAGACTCAAAAATATTTTTCAACCGTCTCCACCCATGACTGAGAGAGTTGGATACAATTAAAATCATCCATACCGGTGTAAAAAAAAAGTCTATTATTTTTATATGGTGAGCAGAATGCATCTTCCTCCTCCTCCCTTAAATATCGATCTGTTCGCTAAAACTAAAGACTAAAACGAAACACAGATGAAAACAGGTAACTTAGTCTTTTACTATAAAGAGGCATTACTCAGACTAACAGGGAAAGGAAGATCTTCCCATGAATACGCAGCACATATACTGCATAAGTGACTCAATTTATAATGCATAGTTTTTCGTGCATTGTTTTTTTCTGACTCAGTCGGAGAGTCCCCGAGGCAAATGTTTACCACAGGATGTGTACTTACTGAACCACTGCCGTTTATGGTAATGTTAAAGCACAAAATACGAAATGCCTGTAAACCTTTTAGGGTAATAACGTTACTTAGCATTAGTTAGCTGAAGTTAGTCAACGCAGGCTCAACTAACCTAACGTTAACGCAAACATGTGGGAAGCATAACTGTAATGCAAAGTCAGCTCGAAAAACACAGCCTGACAATAAAAAAACAGCACAGACATTTTACACACTAACACAAATGTTCTGCAGTGTTAGCCTCTTGCTGTCACCACACACTAACATCCACATTAACATTGGCTAACTACAAACCGTTAGCTACTAATGCTAAACGAGGCTAGCTGCTAACATGACAGTTGCTAGCTAAAAGAAAGTTTTACAAACCTGGCTGGCTTTATAAAACTGCTTCTTTAAGCCCGCTACAGACATCTTGATCCCCGATTTTCTTCAAGTCCCGACGACGGTGTAAATAGGTCAAGATATAACTAAAGTTAACGTTATAATTTGTAAGAAAAGGGGCCAGTGCAGAACTGTTTAGAAACAATCATAGGACTGCACAGCCGTCACTCCGAGCGGGGACACGCCAACTGACCACGTCCACGTCTGAACTGATTCCCCCGCTGTCACTGCAGACAACGGAGCCAAATGTGCATAAAAACAAACAAACAAAAAAAACAACAACACCTAATTACGGCATGAACAGCAAACACAAACTATGTAGGACACACGATCACGTTATGTAAACTACCAAATCTGCAGCAGTCACTTTACAGAAATCAGTTTACCGAGTTTATAGAGTAAAGGATGTCTGATTAAGTTGGAGCCGACCGCCCCCTGCTGGATATAGGAGGTACACACGCGTCTTTCAGCTGCAGGACAGATGTTCACACTCTCACCCTCCTTTTACAGTACGGTCGAAATCCATAAGACATAGAAAGATAAAGAGTATACAGATTTAACAGAGGAACACGAAATTAATGAATTTAACATTCATTAACGTAAGGGCATAAAAGACTGTTGGGGCCCTATATTAAACTTTCTTGCTTACATATCTACACAGTGCAAGCAGGGTCTCTACACTGGACATTACATTGTTCTTGATTTGCTGCGTACTGACTGACTAAACAGTGTAATATATATAAAAATAGATTTTGGAACGCGTCCTCCTAAAGATAGGGCATTGAAAATAGGTAATAAACTAGGACAATTTTGTTTTCGGTTTAAATTGTGGTTTAACAGTGCATTTCCTCAAGTAAATTCTTACAGGGCATCTTTTAACACCACATTTACAATACCATTTAAAAGTTTGGGGTTGCTGATAGTCATTTACAACATTAATAATTTTTACACTGTATTTCTGGTCAATTTTACATTATAAAATTTAAATATATTAAATTCTATATGTTTTCTTTCAAAAACAAGAACATTTCTAAGTGACCCTAAACTTGAATGGTACTCTATATTGGCTGAAATGACAAAAACACAGTCTAGCAGATAGTCAGAGTGACAAAGTGCAGAGGGCAATGCTAGTCTTCATTTGATATATGGAACAGTACAAAATGCAGCGCAAAATGAAACTAACATTAGTGTGCAGTGGTAATTAAGTGCAATTATATAATATAAAGTGTATAATGCGCATTGGTGTAAATGTTTGAAATGACAAACATGACATTATTATTAAATGCAATTTTGCAGTAATTTCTTTGTCTTTTGCCATGTGTTAAAGAAAAAGCAATATAAATAGCAACATAACGTGTGTATTCTTCATCTGATAAAATAAAACACCCCAGTGATAAAGGTTAACTAAAGCAATAAAGTTTATTTACTAATGTAATAAATGTTTTAACTGCGTCTTGAATAAAAACAACATACTTGGTTTATCTGTGTAGATATTAGGTGCAGAAAGGTAAAGACAAAACATCCTTTAATTGTAAAAAGACTTTTATTACATTCTTAAATCCACATATTGTATCACCATTGTGCAATAACACTTGACTGTGTTTTATATCCATGACATATCATAAATTATTTCTTATTAAAATCTATATTGATTTAATAATAATAATAATTGTAAAATAGAGTGAATATATCATAAACAGAAGGATCATGACAAAAGGGAGACATCTTTAAAAATGCTCATTAAAAAAAATAGAATTAACATCTCTCCAAGACAAAAAGGACACTAAACTGAAAAAAAAAAACCCCAAACAAAACAAAAACGTACATGTAAGGATAAAAATTAAGAAACAAAAAGATCACAACAAAATAGACACAAGATTCAGAGATTATAATCCATCTTTTATATTTATTTTACTACATTTACTTTTTCAAAATGTCCTATTTCAACTACGACTCAAACTCAATAAAGTCTTGCAATAATGATATTAGACAGGGGTAAAATCTTTGATACTTCTATAATCAAACATTCACAAGAACATGAACTGTACACAGTGATCAAGGTTTTAAGGTCTTCTATGTTGGTGCAAGGTGTCCTGCCAGCTAGACTAACTGAAGACACTGTAGGACAGAGAGCCCAGCTATCTCCCTGAGTAACTCTAAATGGAAATGTAAGTGCAGATAGTCAGTACTGTCCCCTGGACAGATTTTAGGCCTAAAAAACCATAATAAAAGTACTCCATACTGAATCCTTTGACATGGGCATATCCAACATTCATGGGCTCGACACACAAAGTATTGCACTTCATACCGCAAGTGTCGTCTGACCACGTCAGCTGATAGCTAACCTAGGTAGTAGTTGGCTGTGTGTTTGGTATGTTATACTCTAAATAACATTATTTTATTGTGCTGTTAACTGTGCTGGAGTGCTTATGTAAATATTTACTGTAATACAAGGCCCAACACACTGAGAACAATGGGAAAGACAGTATTGCACAAACACACCATGCTACTTTTGTACGTACCCAGAGAACAATTACACCCCTTTATACTATGTGAGATGACATCATTTATGGCAAAAAGCACTGTCCCTGCAGTGCACAGCAGACCTGACTAAAATATTAAATAGACATCCAACATCTGTCATGTGATTGTCTTAAAATTATTAGGATAGAAATAGAAAAAAAGTTGAGAAAACAGCAATGTTTTCTTAGGTTATAACTATTCTTTTCTTACAGCTTCTTAAAGACAACGCAGTTTTACAGAAATACAATATGATCCCCTACTTTGTAGATAAGGGTTTCATCTGGACACACCCTCATGTGTCTCCAGACTTTACTTCAGATAGATCTATATCTATATAGGGCGTCCAGGACCTAAGGGCCTGAAGTGCTATCAAATGACAGAAGAGCATTCACTGTGGACGTCCTCAGTTTACGCACATCCACCATTTCAGTTTGCTTTTTCTTCTGCCCAGTTCGAAGAGCAAAACAATATATTTTAGCATAGGTTATTTATAACTGGCCTTTAAATTTGCAAACTTGCAATATTTTTAAAGGAGCTCTCTAGTATGAATACAGAAATACTAACTCAGGGGGGTAGCTGGCTCTGTCAACCCTTTGCTGTGCCGTGTAGTGTTTGAGGAGGGTGAGGTAGTAAGGGAATGGGGAATAAGGAATAGACGATTTCACTCTCAGAACATCTTTGCTGCCTGTGACAACACATGTCCAACCCAAAGTAATGAGAGTTCATACAGTCAGTGAATCCCCCTCTTAGCGATGTCACTCTCTATGCTTCGCCCCTCATTCAACCACATGGATGGCATCGTCACAGTACAAAATCAAACTTTTTTTCTGTAACACCCAAAGTCTTTTGGAGACAATGCAGGACGGTGTGGCGATAGCACTCTTCTGCAGAGGGGAACTACGGTGTGACTGCTCCATATGCTACTCCATTGATAACTCCACAGTGATCGACTGCCCAGAACCTTGTTCATGCGGCTTATCTGCAATGGGAGGGGGTTTCTAGCGTTTCTGACTGGCTTAACATAAATTTCACAGATGGCACTTTGAGCTCAGACCCGTAAAATTTTGTGCCAGGAGTTGTGACAAGGACTCATAAGTATTAATATTCACTAGGTTTTCTTCTCAGACCCAAACATTTGGGCAGGCAGTATCTGTTTGAGAGACCTGAGCATAAGCAGGTAACCCTCCTCCTCTTCATTTTTTTTCTGAATGAATTCAGAGAGATGAGAGGAACTTAACCTTGGTGCTTAATGCTACTGTATATACAGTATAAATTCACAACACCTCTGTAACTCTCTCACTCTCTGTCTCTAAGTGGCATTTACAAAGGGAAAAGGCATTAGGACTGAGGTCACTGATTGCACTAAAAAAATAAAGAGCTCACTTACATCCACGTCTCAGGGTGTGCTAGTAATAATACCTATAAAGATCAGTATAAGTGCTATGTTTTGTGCTCCATGTGCAAGAGTTTATAGGTGCATGGCAGCAGACACGCTGAATGTTTGCCCACATTTCACACAGTTTTGAAAAAATGCTGCCTGTTTAAGTTTGATCGTGGTCCCTTTAAACAGTTTGTTCATATGTTTCAAAACCGCAAAATATGGGTGTGGCCAAAAACATTTGTTGAAACTGCCAACGAACTGTTAGCAGACTGACAACAGGCATCGTTACTGTCAGGCTCCACAAGTGGGTGAGGATTTTAAGTATGTACATTCTGTATCAAGCCTAGGGCTGTGCTGAATGGTTAAGGGAAAGGGGGTACATTCAACAATAGCTTACAGGAACTGTGAGAACAATTCAAATTTATATTAGAAAGGAATTTAACTTGATGAGAGGTTTAAGGTCTTCTCATAGAAGAAATATTCATATAAATTATATAGGCTCTTAAATAATTTCTTAAACTCCCTAAAAAAAAGAGGTAACATGCACTGAAAACCCAGCAGCAGTTCCTGTGGTGTTACGCTGAAGCTGAAAGTACTGGCTTGCATGGCAGTGTAAGTTACTCCACAGGGGTGGGAGTTCACAGGTAAGAGGATTGTGTCCTAACCCTAAAGTGTAGCGTGTAGGATTGTCATTGAGCTGCAGGTTGGTATGCCTCAGCCGGTTGCCACGTTTCATTCACTACACCTCAATGTTTCTATTTGAATCATGCTATTTAGCTAGACAGTGCTAGCCCTCTGTTGAATCTGGAAAGGTGATTTCACTGCCAAAAATCTCCCTATAGAGGGGAGGAAACGTATACGCTGTCTCAGGATGCACCAGACGGAAAAACTCCAGTTTGTCAATGTGAAGGTTGCAAATTGACTTCATTACTGGAAGCTTGGACACCATCTAGATTTGACATGCAGAAAATGAGTAAAAAAGAATTAAATCAGTGAATTAATACAGTATTTTATTATTTATATTCACCAAAGTTGCACAGGAGTGCAGCAGACTTAGTACCTTAGCTAGTTTCTCTTCCGGTGCTCCTTCTTTTTGTAGGCAGCGCTGCAGAGCCACGTAGACTTTCTCTTGCAACTTCTGTATCTTCTGGACATCTGTGAGCCAGGGTCGGTCTGAAGGAAAGGACAGAAATGAGATTGTGTCATTAGTGTTGTCATTTTGGAAGTTTTAAATTGTATCGGGTGAGACTTGTAATGTACTAATATCTAGGGCAATACAGCAGTACAACCTATGCCGTATATAATAATGAGTCAGCCATTGGCTACACAATGCAGACAGATGAAACTTAACTAAGATAAGTGATCTACTTTATCAACACAATGAACATTTTGACACCTTTTTTAGTGTCTTTTTCATTTTTTAATGGTGATGCAGCTTCAGTAGAAACCATTTTCAAGTCTCACTTTGTTGGAGTTTGTTGAGTTTGATTTTGAAACTCCAGTATTCAAGAAAGGAGACTGCTAAAAAAACATTGCTATTACAATCTGTGTGAGCTCATTTTCTTATTCTGCTGAATGAACTGTGATCAACAGTTGGTTTTAGGTTTTGAAAAATATACCGTATGAAGCTTTAGGATGCAGTAATATATAATACTCTAAAGTAAAGTATTTGCAGCTATTTTGCCATAACATGCATCGGGACAACCTATGGGAACTGAAGAAATATCTTGTTGGCGCCAGTGCTACATTACTGACATAGGTGTGTCATGAATAATGTACTGACATTACAACAAACACATTTCTTCCACTT
>JAUBNQ010000020.1:9847124-9859302 GCA_032353495.1 Ctenopoma kingsleyae | reverse complement strand
TGGTTATGTATTATATGCATAAATATTATTAAAATTAAATCAAGGTCTGTAAAAGGAGATTAGAAGATTAGATTAGATGATTAGTTTTGATTGATAAAATGTGTCTACTGAAATTAATTTCACAATTAATCGCACGCATAACTGAATAAATTTTGTTAAATTGTAAAACAAATAAGGAACGGTGTTGTGTAATTTTTTTTATGTTTATCTGTGATACAGGTATATGACATCAGAAATTAATATTCTGTAGCAAACAGACAACTTGAAACATGTCAAACAACAACAATGTAATTAACATGTACTGTACAACTATATAATTATAATAATTAGCTTTGAAGTTATAATAAGCTCTATTTTTGTAGCGCACTGGTGCCAGATGAACTTATTCAGCTGCTGAGTGTCAAATTCATCCTGCAAACTTTGGCTGTACTGATAAATATTCGCCATTTCTTTTATTTCCTTTGAAGAAGTTTAGTAAACACATTTATATTTATGGCGCCTGTAATACAGCAAACGTGTGAAATCTAGTGCCAACTATCAATTTATATCACCAATTTAATTTGAGTATAAATAATACAGTACTTTCAATTTGCAAGTCTGATGAATAACCTTTCCTGGTATAGATGTAGTTACGTAGAGAAGTATTTGTAATTATCTTACCTGGTGAGAGCAGCACAGCAGCAGTGAAGAGAGCCATCTCTTCCTCTGACATCTGTATACGGCTCAGGCTTTTAGCTAAATCAAACACTGCATTCACAAGGTCGTCACAGCCTATGGAGAAGGAGAAAAAACAGTCGTAATCAAAATAGAAACTTACTGATCGTGATAATTTTGATGATGAAAAGTTGATAAAATAGCAAATAAGTGTGTGTACTGTGAAAGTATTTGTTGACTCACCAAGAGCTTTGAAAAGCTGAGGAGAGGCAAACTTCCCATCAAAGAGAAAAGTATTATTGATGGGGTTGTAGGCCCGACACATACGGATCAGAAGAACATCCATACAACCTGTGAACCCACCACACACAGACACAAAGACACAGACAAAGAAATCTTAGAATTAAATTCACATTCAAAAAACTGTTGATCTTGGACATTAAGAAAAAGGGAACCGTCACCAGTACAACTTATGATATATAATCACTGTCGTGCAAATTGTCATTAAGTCACTTGTACATAGCTGAAACATAAAGTATCTGTGCATCTTTGTTTGTTGCTTTTAATCAAGAGCTCTTTGTATTATCCTGATTGTACTGTGTACAGGAATTTGTTTCTGGATTGATAACTTCTCAGTAGCCGCCTAGACTAACCTGTAATCTTTTCCCACCCTTGTATCTATGTCAGAAGTGATAAATCATGTTCAGTATGGGTGTGTACATTTTCAACAACTTTTACATATTTCTATTTCAATCATCCAATTAGTCTAATTAAATTTATTTGTTTGTACTCTTGTTTGTTTCATTTTGGAAGGGATGAGGAAGAAAATACCTTGGCTGCCCCTTAAAGCCATAAATCTAATCTTCGTTTTATTATTAAGTACATGTCACATAGAGCTTGATGACTGATAGGTCAAGAGATTTACAGTACTATAATCAGAGAGGTTGCGTGATTAAAACAATGCTAGCCACTATTCAGGAACAGAATAACTATGAATCTATTCAGTCACTCTGATTGCATGTGATATTTGAACTCTGGTGTGAGCTATAAAATATCCTGTTCATATGACAACAGCTATCTTTGTTAAGAGTTATAAGCTAAAAACAAAGTAATAAACATATACAACATAGCCTAGCTTTCTTCCTGGAGACATAGTATGTATACTGTGTCATGCACTGACCTGCTTTGAGGAGGATAATCTGATCGTTCTGACAGAGGTCCATGAAGCCAGAGATGCGCTTGGCAAACTCTACCACATACTGGATCGCACTGGTGATGCGGATGGCACATTGCTGCCACATCGCCTCGGCTGACTGGAAGAAAAAGCAGCACATAGAAAGGCTTTTGTGAAAACTATAACCTTTGAGAGGCATCAAACGTGTCTCAACTAGAGCTGTGTGGCAATATGATACAAATCAATAATAAAGGATTATTCAATATATTGCAAGATATTACAATACTGTAAGTCAGGTAATATATATTGTGATATTTTTAACTTTAACTTTATAGGAAACCTGTTATGGTGTAAAGTTAACTTTGTACAACATACACTACTAGTGGCTGTCTGGTTGTGTGATCTGATTTGTGCTGAAGACATTCTGTCCTGCAGGATGTTTGATAATATTTTCTCTATCTGTATTAGAACTGTGGCCTCCAACCTCCAACCTCGAATTGAGCAAGAGAAGGAAACGTATGTGCGATAAAAATGTTTGGTTTTTCAAACCTGACTGTAAGAATAGACTATATATAATAGACTAGACCTGTCTCTTTGTTTTAGGAAACTTCTCTACAGAAGTTTTACTTTATATATATATATGGAAGGTTAAACACTGAAAACATTCCTCTCTGAACCTTGTATAACAAAACAACAGAACAAGCTGAACCAAACCACAGTGATATATTATTTTTTATGTGTGATTGCTACAGCTACTTGTTCACATAGCAAAAAACAAAACAAAACATATTAGTCAAACAAATTTAAAACATCCATGTAGATGATGGGGATTTTCTGGGTCAGTTTTTGAAATGTGAATATATGAGGTTCTACTATCATATACCAGTGGATATGAAATGTCTCAAATACCTTAGTCTGGTATGAGCGTGTCTCCTCTGGGTTATACAAGGTCCATGCCATTCTCTTAAGGTCCTCTGTGCTGTGCTGGCTTGTCTCAATATGGGATTTCACCACACTCTGAGTTATATGCTCTAAACAGAGGCAAACGTTTGTCAGTTTTCTCACAAAATCACTTTCTTTTTGAAAGATCATTTTCTTTTCTAACATGCACACTCAGTGGGATGTATGCTGTATTTGTTGGACCAAATCAAAAGTTATCTTTTCATATGTTGCAAGAGCTTTGTTAAACTCAAATTGATTGAAATGTTTTCTGTGCTTATTCTGACCTATCTCAAGTAGGGAGCAGCCTTCGGGTAGCGGGTTGAGGATAGCATGTGAAAAGAGTCCAGATTTGTGCAAAAGCTGGTACTCATGCTTGATGCTGTGGTTGTTGTCTAGAAAGTCCAAGTTGGTCTGTTCTGGTGAACTCTGAGAGGACGAGCTGCTGCCTGCGCTGCCGCCCAGCATGTCCAGGTTACAGTACTCTCCACCATCCTCTGGAGTAAGTGGCAGGTCAAAAAGAAGGCCTTCTGGCAGCATGGTAATGTCATCCAGATCACTGAGCGTGGTGCTGGAGCCTCTTCTGTAGGTGCGGCCATGGTCAGCCATGTCACTGTTCTCCTCGCGGGCACCGGCCCCCACACACTCGTGGGACTGCTGATGTTTCTGGACCTCTGCATACAGGCTGTCTCGCTGCTTTTTGGACATTCGACCAAACTTCACGGCTGAAGCGGAGGGGTGTAAGGACAAAAATTAAACATTCAAAAAGGTAGGGCCTAATTGGGAAGTAGAAAGTACGTTAAATTGTGTAGCTGGGCTCACCATCACGGCTCATGCCGAGAGCGAGACACTTCTGCAGTCTGCAGTGCTGACAGCGGTTACGGTTGGTCCGGTCAATAAGACAGTTCCTCTGTCGTGAGCAGGAGTACATGGCATTGTTCTGCTGGCTGCGTCGAAAGAAACCCTGTAGACAGGGGGCGATGAAGTGTTGTATTTAGATAATAAACACATCTTAAAGATCTTGGAGACATGTTTTCACATATTTCTATCACTGTAACTATCTACTGAAGACGGATATGGTTTAATAACTCACCTTGCAGCCTTCACAGGTGATGACACCATAGTGAATTCCTGATGATTTGTCCCCACAGATTTTACAGGGAATCACCTCTATTTGAGCTGAAGAGAAACATGTCAAGATGTTAGCAGATACACTTTAATTATGTAGTTAGTTAATTAGAAACAATTACTTTCAAATATTTATAATTATTATTTATAATATAATAGGATTAAATAATGGCGGTATCATTGCATGATGACAGAACATTGCGTATGTCTTTCATTTGGGATGACGTTCCAGATGCGAAATGATGAACTAACCAATTGATCTGTTTGTTAATCAACACAAAATAAATGACCAACTATTTTGAAAATCAGTTCATCTTTTGCCTCATTTTCTGCAAAAGATTCTGCAGCCACGCAACCCTAGACTGATTCACAGGAGATTGTATTCACTGCAGTTACAGCCAATAACCAGCAATATGAACATGTATAGAAGACCCAGAGCAAAGTTATGTAAAAAGTAAACATGTATTTGGCCACTGTTCAGAAGCATTATGTTATAGTGTTATTTTTGTGCTAGTTGCGGGAACATTCAACATTTGCTTTTTAGGCTTATCACGCTGACTCTTAATACTGTCAATAAAACACCTCAGCCGTGTCAAATGAAGTGGGCTGCACAGTATATTAAATCAATATTTACTCTAGACAGCCCTGATTTTTTTTTTTTTATCTCAACTTAACTCAACTTAAATGAGACAACCATCACCTTGTATTTGATGCAGTTTGGTGCAGGTAGTCTTGGATGTTCACACAAGAAATTCAGATTATTTAATGATAGTCAAATGTTACCTGGCTGTGCATTACAAGATTTGAAATGTGGCTACTAATAATGACACGGATTGGTAGCAGTCTTTCTTAGAGACCTTGTGTTCACTGTGGAAGCCTGATCTTTCTTGTCTTTGAACAGCCTGTTACTTTTATTATGTTCTTCTAAGTAGCCTGGGCCTCCTCAAGCCCAGAATAGCAGGTCAATTGCATTAACTCCAGCCTGGGGTTATAAAGTTTCAAGGCTCTCTCTTGCTCTGCCACTCCTCCTCCAGGATTAACAAAATGTTAGCAGGTTAACAAAGGCACAGTGCTGTGCTAAACCCTCAAAGACCTACAATTGTAACCCACAAAACAAGTACAACTGACTTTTACTGTGTGGACTGTGTGCAAAATGTAATTCAGCTCGAGCTGCAGAGTGTGCCAAACTGCCCCTAAATCACTTTTGTTGGGTCACACAGGGAATTAGAAAACCTATAAAGTAGCAAAGCCTTTAACTGGCCTTCAGAGATCTTCAGAAGGTTGCTGTTTTCCTAAAGGTCTTTCATAAACTACTCACAACCAACCAATCACATGAGTCATGGTGCGTGGGGGGAGAAATGCGTCACACACTGAGGCAAAGCAAAAGAGGTTGGTGTGTGGCATTAAAATAATGACTTTTGAAAAATTCTGTCTACAAATACTTTTTGTGCACTGCAGATGACATATTTGAGAGTCTCGTTTCGAAGTGCAATGAGACAAATCCCTTTTTCTGTGGCTCCCTTTTTCGCTCCCCCTTCAGAGCCTCACCCCCGCCCTCCACCCTGTTATATAACTCTCGACGTCTGGCTGCATTCCACTAACACACTCATTCAAAGGTGGTTGTCCCGGCAACAGTATGATGATCCTCCCTCACCTTCCAGCCCTCCCATTGGCTGCTGAGAGAGAGGCACTGTCTGCGACTTGCTGCCTCACCTGCCAGTCAGCTGAGCGGCACACTGCGGCCCAGAGAGCGGGAGCTGTTCCACTGACACAGTTTCCCTGCTCAACAAAGTGGGAGGCGTTTGTGGTGGCAACCTCACAGAAAAACACAATCGCTTCTTTTGCAAAACTTAAGGTGGAACCCAATCTGACTCAGTCTTTAAGTAAAGGGGAGGTGGAAGGAGGAGCCCTCCTTTTGGTTTGGAAGGAAAACAATGCAAGGTTTAATTACTGAAAGATGGATGAAGAGTTCAAACTGGCAGGGTCAAACTATCCCACTGGAAATTCCACAACATCTGGAATTATTTCCAAAAACATCTAGTAAAGTAATCTGCAGCAGGGGGAACAGATGTAGTTAATAGTAGCTCACCACTTGTTGCAGCATGTCAAGTACTTGAGTGAAATTTCAGCTGTGTTTGAGCTAGGCCATAAATCTATTTTTACTCTAGTGCACTTGGCTGCTAAGAGATTTCTTGTGTCATGGTCTTCTTGCAAATAAATGTTGCATAATTCAGAACATGTTTAGTGTAAATAAATATTAAAATTATTGTGTAAGTCAACTGTTATACTGGTTTCAAACAGTTAAAACACTCTAGTGTGCAATTTATTTTTGTATGTTGTGCTGCAGCATGATCAAGCAAATCTTTTTTCTAGGACAAAATGTTCTTAAACTGATGAGGAAAACACAGCTTATGCTTTGTTTAAATGCTTGCAGCATCTGTAAAAGCATATAAATCCAAATGTTTCTATATTTTAGACAGAATGTAATCATAGCTTAATACTGAATTGTACTGTATAACTTACGTTAATACAAATACAAGCTTATAACAGTCAGTCAGGGTGTTCGAGTTTTTCCTCATCAGTGCGGTAAACGCTTGGCGAAGGAGACTTTGACCTCTCATCTTAGCTAATCAGACAGAGTCTAAGGTCCTGTTTACATTGCACTTTACATTTACCTGACATACTGTATGCTTAGCCTTCATTAATGAGGGCTTCTGGGGCTCGTATGGGAGGAACAGCATAGAGTACATGAGGTAATATGCAGCATACTGTACTATACGATCAGGTTACCTCAGAGAGGCTTGCACAGTCAACGTTGGTAGATAATTTAGTACATATACAGTCCTTTCTCTGTCATTCTCTTTATTCATACTGTATCTCCTAATATAATAAAACCTGTTTTCTGTATAGATGTATCTGAACAGTAACAGTAACTGCTTTTTTCTCTTTTCTCTTTTCCCACTGGCCTACTTACAGTATGCAGGTAGTATAATATGTCCTGACACTAACCGCACACTCTTTAAAAATGCACCACAGGTTTAGTTAATTACTCAGCAGATGCAACAGTAGTGGAATGAGAAGTTTTAGTATCCATTGCAGGGGCCTGCATCATGCATGGCTCTTTCCTGTAGCCACTGCTGAATTGTTCTAGTCTTTTAAAGTAACACTTTTTTACAAAATTATGTGTTATAAAAATGCTTCAGTCAAAAATATGGAGAAGTCGTCTGCAGCAAAAAAATAAAGATTTTTACTTAAACCAGTAATGATATATAAAGTGGCAAATATGAACATTTACAAGAATATTTTTTTTCATCTCTCTGTGATACAGACAACAAATATAATAAACATTATACAACACTTTCCTGACAGTCCTGAAGAACAGAATATTCATTGTAGCTTATGTAAATCTGCCCTAGTTCAGCATTATAGCTGCCAGCAAACCAAGTGAACATGCAAAAATTGCTTTGCACTTTTGCTCTAATTAGATTTCACTTTCTCTTTTCTTTTTATTATATATATTTATTTTATGTATATGTATTTATTTGTTTTATCATAAATCCCCACTGTTTATAAAAAAAAGGAGTGTAAAAAATTAGAACTTACAAAAAAGGTTCATTTCATAAATACGTTTTAGTGGTTAAACATCTTTCCCCACTTTGTTTTATAATGAATAGTCACATGCAGAACAACAACACTGGGCCTGCCAGGAACCCAGGACTCACACTCTGCACCTATTTAATCCCTCACCATTGATGAGAAAAGTGCATTCACTTGACGAACAGTTTATGCAGCCCTAAGCCAATCCCAACTGGGCCTCTGCTACCGAGGTAAAACCAGACAGAGGAATTCAGCTCACAGTAATTCTACATTTAGCTCCAAACCACACATTCAGGACCTTGCAGCAGACCTTGAATTAAAATCCCTTTATGTCACCTTTATGTCACTTGGACAATAGATACAGCCTATCAAAAGAACACTGTCCTAACCTATCACTTAGCCTAAATAAATGTTACATTGCAAAATATTATTTCTGTGTGCATTTTTGTCTTGCAAAAAGAACATAGTATTCGAAAAGGCATAGATTCATGCATACGTCTTTGAGTTACAACTTCAGATAAGGGGAGTAGAATCTTAGCAAGCTGTTGTCAGAGAAAAGGGGCACCTTGACACATACTATAGCTCACTGTGAACTTCCCCGAGGCTGCACACTCAACAGATAGCGGCTTTGAGCCTGGGTTCAGCACAGTGGTGTCTTTGGAGAGAGAAAAAGTGGCCTTTCCTCTTTACTGCTACTGTACCTTTGATCCTGATCTGAGCTCCAGCATGTAAGGATTCAACTCTGCACACCATCAGTGCACTGACATATAAAATCTAAGAGTATTTTATGGGCGTTAGTTTGATAAATTACAGCTGCAAGAAAAAGTAATGGCACAGTTACAGAGTAATCTCAAAGAGTTTAGATATTCATCAATCCACAGTTCAGACATAATGATAATAACAGAGTGGGCTCCCAGTCAAGACCACTCAAAAGACAAAACGCAGGATGCTCAACACAAGATGAAAAAAAATCCTAGAATAACAGCTGAAGACTTTAAGGATTCATTGGAGCTGGTGATCATTTCTGTTTGTGAGTGACACGTATACATTGAACAGGCACAGTATCCATGGCAGGACAGCACTACTGAAGTTTGCCAATGACCACCATGACACTCTACAACACTAGGGGGAAAATGTCTTGTGGACAGACAAAACTAAGGTGGAATTGTTTGGGACGAACTTGCAGTACCACTTATTGCATCAAAGAGAGCTGCATACCAACAGAAAAACGCCATCTCAACAGTGAAGTATGGGGTTTGGAGCGTCATGATTTTGGCTGCTTTGTGTCCTCATGACCTGGACAGCTTGCCATCGTGGAGGGGAAAATGAATTCCCAAGTTTATCAAGGTATCAAACCGGATAATGTAAGGATGGCTGTGTGCAAGCTGAAACTCAGACGCTGGTGATGCAGCATGACAATTAACCTAAAGATTAAAGTAAATCTACTACAGATGACTTCAGAGACAGAAAACCCACCTTTTGAAGTGGCCCTGACCTCAACCTGATAGAGATGCTGCGCAACAACCTCAAGAGAGCGATTCACGCCAGACTTCCTAAGAACATGGCTGAGCTGAAGCAGTGAGGAACAATGGACCAAAAGTTCCTCCTGGACATTGTGCAGGTCAAATCCACAGCTAGAGGAAGCACGTGCTCGAGGTTACTGCTGCCAAAGGTAGCTCAGTCAGTTATTGCAAGAGCAATTACTTTTTCCTCCATCACTCTCAATGGGTGTGTTCAGTACAGACATGAAAGATTAGGACTGTGTTTTATCTGTTTATAAATATTGTTTGTTGTTATTATTGTTTGTTGATATTTGTGACTTTGGTAAAGATCAGATCATATTCCGTGACCAATTTCTGCAGAAAACCAGGAAATTGCAAACAGTGTCATTACTTTTCTTGTGACTGATGTTACATCATACCTGCTTAGACTGTGTGTTTAACAGTTAGAACAACCCACACTGGCTGTTGTAAGTAACCTTACAGCTGCCAGAGGAAACTGAGCTCAACTGAACCCTGCTGTTCTTCATGGTTACATATAGTCTTGCTGTGCCCATATCCTGCTTGCATTGCTGTGACATCGAAGTGCAAAGTATAAATAAAAGTGTACATCAAGAGATAGTTTTTCATTTTGCAAAGATTATGGTCTCAAAACGTCACATACAGTATAAGTAACGTTTTTTTGCGAACATGCACTTTTACAAAGTGCATTACGTGCAGCCGTTCGTATCTGCAGTATCTTAAGATCAAGATTATGCTGCCCTGACAACTGATCAAAAATGAAATGATCAACATTTATGCCTCATCAGTAATACGACAGATCACGCACACACACTCCCACGCGCTCGCGCACGCACACACACACTTGCTGTAATCCTCAATGACAGAACTAGGTCAATGAAGCTGGAGCGCCTCCTCTCTCTCTCTCTCTCTTCCCCCCTTCCCCCTTCACACTGGCCGCCATACTGCTCATGCTGAAAACAAAAACACGCTGGCAGATGAACTAACGCTAACAGAATGGTAAAACAAGAAGCCATCAGTGCTTTGAAGCACATGTAAACATATGTGCAATAAACTCTAAAATGCAAATGGTTAAATGATAAAACTAAAGCTTGGATTAGAGAAAAAAGTGACATAAAACTGTGATAAATTACAGTAAAAGGAAAAGACGTAAAATTCTAACAGAAAATTTGCAGTTTAATCCACAAAAACGTCGGAGTCAACAGATTTCGTGAGGTTTGTCCGCCACTGAATCCCTCCGCTCCCTCCCTCCCTTCCCTCTCTCTTACATAACTACAGTCGCTCACTGGGGAAACAAGCAGCCCTGCCGCAAGGTTGTTGTTTCACCTTGTTGTCACAGATGAAAACAAATAAGTGCAAGAACATTTTATCATAAACGTCATTTTTAAATAAAAATGTAGCTATTTGTGTTATAATTAAAATAATACCCACTTTAAATATTCTATCGTGTGCCCATTAGGCTTTAACACCATGTGAACAACTTTTAATGCGTCCGTGGTCAAATGTTTAAATTGTGCACAGGGACAGGAGCTGGAAACAGATCTTCCTCCGTGGTGTGCAATCTCGTCTTTAATCTAGCGCGCGTCTGCAGCCTACGCACTTCGGACTTGAAGCGGCGCCTTCATCGCAGCACGCTCAAAAGTTTTTATTGACAAACAAGCCGTACCCGGTTGCCAAAAGTACACCAACAAATCTACAAATGTCCACAAACTCACCTCTCATGTCTGCGGCGAAGTCTAGCCAACTCTTCGAGTCATAAAACTCCAAGTGGGAATGAAGCCAAGAGACACTGAAAGGGACACGAACTTATTCGCCCCAAACCGGAGCAGCTGAAAACTCTCACAACAGCAAATCCTCATATGGGTTTTCTCAATGTTCTTCACTCGCACTCACCGAGCTTAAAAATAAATTTAAAAAAAAAGCAACTACGTGTTTCTGTTATTTACTTTCGGTCAGCTCCGCGCAGTCTCGGAGATGCTGTTGTGATAAAGCGCGTATGAAATCATGAAGGAGCGGCTCCCCGGTTCTCAGCTCGTTCCTGCTCTGCGGCAAAGTAACCTACTTTCGGCGCGTGGACTACACATGATCCTCACTCTGCGGTCCGCCCGCCTCGTGCCCCGTGAGCTGACGCGCGCCCCCCTCGCGAGCTTTAAGGAGGCTCTCGCGTGCGTGGGAAAGTGTGGCAGTGTGTCAGATCAGACCAACAGTGACCCAGCGTGGGAACTATTTAACGTCAAGCGCACATTTTATTAATAATTTTTATTTTTACTGGCAGATCACTTTCTGATAATATTCAGCAGCAGTGCTATGATTTTTCTTCCTCGTTTATTCCTGATGAAACAATTTCAAAGCATACCACAAGAGACGATATTCTTTATGCGACTGGAGCTTTGTTAGCAGAGCTATAGGCCTGCTGATGTTTTAACATATTATCATACACGATCAAAAATAACCATATAATAACAATGCCAAAATATAATATGATATAATATAATATAAATTCATATAATATTCAACCTATTTGTGGTTTGACTAAGTTATAATAATGAAAATTAAAAGGACACATAAATTGGGTAAATCGGAAAATCTAAACATGATAATTGTTGCGACTAAATGGAAAATATTGTGATGCACATGGCCAAGAGTTCTATGGGGATTCTCTTTTGTGGTCCTGTAACAGTGTAAAATATGTTTGTTGACATCAGTTACAATGGCATGGACACAACACATCACACAGTGAATGTGCATTTTGATGTTTTTAATTTGCTACTACTTTAAAGGACACAGATTTCAGTCATTGTCACATATAATTATGCAACACAAACACTTGGGGTTTGCAGGCTTGCTGCTAATAAAGACAAATAAGCCAGACATAGAAGCATCATTATACCAGTGGACCAAAGGGATTCTCTATATGAAAGAATGTATGGTGCATATGTTATGGCACTTATTAGGGTGAATTAAATAGCCATCTGTGTTGAAACAAAAGCTATTGTTTCCTTTAGCTGCATGCCACACTGTAATGTCTTAGCATTATATCACAGGATTAACAACACTAATCTTGATAGATGCATAAAGTGTGACCACAATTTTTTCTATCTATCTATCTATCTATCTATCTATCTATCTATCTATCTATCTATCTATCTATCTATCTATCTATCTA
>JAUBNQ010000020.1:9816391-9827226 GCA_032353495.1 Ctenopoma kingsleyae | reverse complement strand
AAGAAATTTAAATTTCACACTTGGGGTAGAGGAAATTATCATCTTTTCAGGTAAATGTATTGGTATACAGTTTCCTCTTTACACATTCAGCAGATGGGAGACAACAATATAATTCATTTGGATTCATGTTTCAGACCACATGATGTCCAATATTCCCTGTACTATTAGTTATAGTTTGCTCTCCTGTCCACTATATTCACTAGTTAGTCATTAAATTGGACTGCTATTTGGTGGCCGGCAGGTACCTGCAGCAGAGAGATGATTTTTTAACGGTTATTGCTGAAAGCAGCAAGCTTTTACAGGCTTTTGCTAAAAACAACACTGATGAGAGCTGTGAAAGTGAACCAAAACAATTGTGTTGCAAGCTAGTAAACCAAAACAACACGCTGAAAGCAGCATAGAGCTGTTTTAAATTAAAAATCATATATATTTTATACTTCTTTCTACACAATGTTCCAGCAATGCTCTTCTCTTGTACATTGTGGTGTTTTTTGTTTATAGTATCTACCGTCTGTTCCCATATTGCCTCCAACTAAACACTGTTTTATCTGGAAGTCTTTGTGTATTCTATAATGGTTTAAATATATTGTATAGCATGAACTGCTCCCACACAGAGCTCTGACACTGTTACCACAGATTTGTGAATATCAAGCAGAGGGTTGCTGCACAGCATTAGTGGTTCAATAGAAAAAAAAAAACAGGGATGGAAAAAAGAAGGAGGGTGAGAATGAGAGTAAAATTGATCAAAGCTGTTTTTTTGCACTCAATATGAGTAGCACATTCACAGACACAAGCCCTAAGAGACTCATACACGCAAGCCGACAAACAGACACACCACCTCTACCACACTGTGACCCAGATGAACTAAAGTTATCTCTGAATCTACATCTGAATTAAGAACGGCTGAGACACAAAAACAGAAAACATCAAAAGATCAGACGGAGTGAAAGAGTAACTCCACACCCAAGTGTACCCATGCCCATCTGTTTTCTTTATCCTGCTTTTGTTGAGAAACACATTGAAAGACAGAAAGGGATAAAGCCACAAGGGATGACCATTGTGACAGCAGTGCCCCAACCCTGGCCTCAACCCCAACTTCAGCTCTCAGCTTCTCTCTGTCCTGGCAAGTGGGTGAAGCATAAGAGATGCTCGGGTCTGGTTGATGCAACTCACATGACGGATGGAGCTGCTGTCCTCCTCATTGATATTCTGCTAGGCTGCGGAGCTGGGCTAGGCCGCTGACTCTTAACGGCTATTTGTTGCTGCAGTCTCCTCCTGCTTCTGGGGCACAAAGAAGCTCAGTGTCGGGCAGAAGAGGCTGAATGGAGCTCCCAAGCGGCTGGGTCTCACCGCCTCAGTCAGACAGCCAGACAGCCACAGCTCACATTCCCTCCTTCAAATGGACTGCAGAGCCCAGGGAGGCCTCGGGTCAGGTCAGACAGACCCAGGCATACTGAGAGGCAGCGAGGGAGGGAAGAATGGAGGGGAGATATTGTTCCTTTTCCCATCACTCTGCTTCAGTTTGCTTTGATGAGAAAACAGTGATTATAAAAATATCATTTGGCTTTCTCTTCATCCTTCTTGCTTGTTATTACCCTTTCGCTTCATCATGAATCCGTCCAGGGATGCTTTAGACGTACTCGGAATAACAAAATTTACACTGGGAGCTCGAAGCTTTACTCCAAACACACTTAACACGGAGAGCTTCAGAGAGACACCTAATAAAATCCCTTTGTCTCTCTCTGATTGTTTATGAAAAGGGCAAATAATATTATCTCCAACTTCATTATCTAGTTGAACTTCACAGTTAAGACAGAACACCGGTTGGGGTTGTTGTGGCCACTCACAGTCACACACACACAAACACACTACATGATTCATTGAGAGTCACTGCCCTCTGGCATGGCTACAACTGTTTTAGTCTTATCTTTAATCCAAAGCAAAGCACATTGTTGTCTGCTGGATACCTCTGGCACAAAAAAAAACAAAAGCAGAAACAAAATTTCACACTTAAAGAAGATCCATGGTGTCAAAACAGTGAACAAAATGGTGAAGGGAGACCTTTCACATTTGGTGCTGAAAGGGAAATTGTCACTTTTTTTCTACACACACTTCTTTTGAGAACATCCCCCTTCCTTTGCACCCCTCTCTGTACCGTATTGTTTGTCATGTGGTGCCAAAGTCACGCTCTGTGGGTTCTACCACTAACAGAGCAGAGGGGTGCGCCTCGGATTAAGAGCGGAGAAATGGAAACGTGAGGAGAGTTTTCTCCTCTTTTTCAGCTCTCTGCTTCTTTTCTCTCTGTCCCTCTCTTCAGTCAGCTGAATGACATCAGAACATTGAATGACAGTGAGAGAGGACAGACGGGTTAAGGTTGGACCGGGACAAAGAGTTTGAGGGGTTGATTTATTCCAGTTTACTGTAGGAGGGAATGGGTATTCAGAGAGACCTTCATGTCAGGGCTCATGCACTTCACTTCATTGGCCGCTGGGGGTGCGCTCTCCCATGTTCTTCACTAGAAGATGGCTGAAGTCAGCCAGTTCTCCCAGCCCTCGAGGTCCATGCATGTCTGGCCTGATGAGGCCGTGGCGCTGGGAGTGATAGGGCACGCCATTGTTGCTGTTGTAGTTGAGTGCTTCATGGCTCCAGCGAGGTTCCCCATAGTCCATGTGGGGAGTGGGAGCGGAAACCACCCTCCTTCGGTCAGGAGAGTCCTGTGGCGTTGCAGGGTAGATGTATTCTCCTGCTGAGTTCCTCAGGGCTCCGGAGGGACGGCTGCCACCGTGCTCCCCTCTCTGGGTGGCTAGGATCAAGTACCGCTGGCGCTCTGTGTGTGGCGGCAGCACAACCTCCCCTGCATCCTCTATCCGGACCATGCCTCCACCCCCTCCACTGCCGTGCAGAAACTTCGAGCTCAGGTAGATGACAGAGTTGTTGGGGCAGGGAGTCCCCACAGCTGTGAGGAATGTCTGGCCCTGGTCCCAGTCTGTGTCCGGGAGACGCATGGTCCGTTTTTGCTGCAGTGGGGTCTGTTCTGGTGTGGGGAGCAATCCTGGGTCCATATCTCCTTTAGGCCAGCCATTGGGTGTGACAAAGGGGTTATCTGCCTGCGAACATCGCCTCTCGCCACCACTGGTTCTTGTCACACTCATTACAGACCCACTGCGGCCCTGCCCCAGCATGCTCTGCTCTTTGTCATTTTTGCGACGGGCGCCATTGGCTCCGGAGCTGCGGGAATGGCGGTGGCGGTGACTCATGATCCAGCAGACGGTGAGCCCAGAGAGGATGGCTCCTGTGGCGAAGGCTGAAACGGCAGACACCACCAGCAGGTTTACAGACACCAGGCCATCGGGTTCTTCAATGAAAGTCTCTTGGAGCAGAGTTCCTACAAAATAGAGAGATACAACCATTCTTAAAAAGAAGTCCATCAGTCAGCTGGGTGATCTAAACAGTGTCAGTATTTCCTGTATTACACAAGTGGGAGTTAACAAACAGCGAGACAAAATGGCCTATTTTCTCTCTCCACTATGTGGGTGGGAATGGTCATATGCTTTCCAGTCGAGGTAGGGCTGGCTAATTGCTTTCATTACGTAAAGTGGATGGTGATTTTAATAGCTGTAATAACTGTCTTCCTGACTGAGAATAGCTCTGAACCCTAACATGTTTCACTACATTAGCTTTATGGGGAGAGATGTCAATTCTGTCAATAATGGTGAGTAATAATTTAAAGTTTGCATACCAAGAAAATGTGTTATTCTTCTCATTTATATGTTTAAGATTAAAAACTATTTAGCTTAATAAAATAATTAGTTACACTTAGATACCTCAGAAGTTCAGTACTTTCTCAGCTTGCCTTTGATGCTGTTCTTGCTCAAATAAATATTTTCACTTGGTTTTCCTATCTAAGGCAGCACTGTGTTTACAGATAATTGGTAGCATGCCAGCAGACAAGACCACACATTTTTATATTTCTTTTGCATAAGAACATGAGATGAACTCAGAACTGTTTAGGAAATATTAAAAAAATGAATACAGCTAGACCACAGCATGGGCTGCCATGGATCAATTAGGAAAATGCCAGAAGAAAAGTTGTTCTCTGCTGCATGAGCTCCTGGGACCAACATCAACAAATACAATGAAATTATGCCACAGGAAGCAGTTTGGAGAGAAAGAGGAGGGAAAGAGAGAGAGAGAGAAGTAGCCTAAAGTGAACTCGAACATTTGGGGCCTTAGACAAACAACACCAATATCAGTAAGGGGAAGGACTGCCTCCACAAGGACAGCAAAATAAATCCTGTCTCACGGAAAATAAATGGATGTCATTAATAGACATTGGGAGCCACTTTCTCAGTTACACGCAGCACAGAAAAGAAGCAAGACGAAGAATGAGAAAACTAATGAACATACAGAGAGCAGAGACATTTTTTAAACAAACATACTTGTTGTCAGACAAATTCATTTTTAATGACAACAAATTGAGCTGGTTGTGGTGCGAATACTTCATTATAAAACATCCTGGTGGTTAATTAATGTGGGCTGTGGCTTTGTATACTGTGTTACTCACATTCACATTGATATGAAGTTGGAAACTGGCAGTTGAAATGTAGTGAAAATCTGCTCTGTTTTGCTGTGCCAGAGGTGCAGGTGTACATACTAAAGGGGCAGTTTACTCAAAAATAGAGTAACAGCATGATCTATTCATCTATGTAATTGGGGAAAAAAATCCTGAGGTTTAGTCATATCTGACTTAGCAACAGGCTAGTCCTCGAAGCTGCTTTGCGCTGATTGAGCTTGTGTTTTTCAAATACAGTGACACAGGCTCAAGCTTTTTAACAGGTTTTTCTTGGTGAGACACATGCAACTGTGTTTTGGTAAAAAAAAAAAACAACAACACACACACATGAATTTCTCTGTGTGGTAAGCCAAAGATTTCAACAAGAAAACAGTAAAAGTACCACATTTAACTGAGAGAAAGAGCAGGAAAAGGTGAGAGAAACATTAATATGGTAAGAAGACACTGTGCTGATGCTGTACTTAGTCATTGTGATGCTTTGAGTTAAGTACTTGAGCTGAAGATATTTATGCTCCAAAACATATGTTAATGTGGAGAGGTGCTGTGAACGTCTTGTGAACTAAAGAATTTGATGTGATAATTTTACTTGTATTAGAGTATTATATTTTAGTAAAGTACATTTACTTGAGTACTGGGTTTATGTATTTCTGTCTCATTTGTTAAAATCACTATAGTTATCCTCTGGGAACCAGTAGTCTCTGCATTGAAGTTCTTGGAGACAAGTTGCTAGTCTGGCTAAAACATAATTTTGTCAAACAGAAGTGATCATCTGACCTTTAGTATTGCTCTGACAGTTACCAGTTTAAATATCTTCCCAACAATGGCCTTACAGGATGACTGCTCTCTATAAAGATAAGGTAACAAATGACCAGAATTACTTGAAGTCTTGTCATTTGCAATTTTTTCTTATGGCTCTGACACTGGGATACTTGATACCAATGTGAGTTCATACTTATACAAGTTATACTTATATACAAGTTTTCAGTTTCAATTGAATGAAACCTGGTGTTAATCAACTGGCCGTGTTGGTCAATCAATGCCCTTTTCAGAACTAATTAGTCCTTTATTGCCAATCCAATAAGCCCATGTGGTAACAGACCTTACGTACAACCTGTTAATTATATAACATGCACAGTTCAGTCCAGTATACCCATCTGAGAAATCCTCCTGAAAAACCAGAGGTCACATTTTATAAGTCATACTGTGTTTGGTTGTAAAGTGAAATGTGATCTGCTTTTGTTCATTGTTCATTTTTTTTCATTTGCTTGATGACACAGCCTATTCTTCCCTCATTTCATTTTCTTTGTAATAAGTGCATTGGCTATTCTGAATATTATTTTTATATAACACATTTCCACCTAATATTTTGATCTGAAATACGATTGTTCAGAACTTGAGTGATGCATTTTAAAGGCTTTCTTTGAGAAAGTATTAGGGTTTATTTAAGAGGTTAGTTTTCTCCCAGTGGGATGTAAAAACTCAATATCTCAAAATTGCTCTGAACACAGATAGCAGCTCATGAATCGCATCTCACGACAAATCCTTCCTCACTTCAATCCGTCATACTGTCACACAGCCAGCTCCTAGTTACACAGGTTAACCAGCACAATCTTTGTGTGTTCATTTGAGCAACCATTTTCTTCTGTGTTTAAACTGAATTTGACATTTGTGTGGAAGTTCTTTTCTCCTTGAACACATTGTTGGCATCTTCTTAGTAGCGGCATAACTCACTGCTGTATTTATGTTCACGATTCAGGCCAATATTCAGTTTGTAATGACTGTCAGTGTCAATTACATCATTGCTCCTCTCCTCAGTAAAACAAGTGTTCTAGAGAGCAGCAGATGTGACACAAAGAAAAGCATTTGGAGGTTACAGTATCATCTTCTTCATTTATAGTCCACACACACACACACACACACACACACACTGGAGGGGTTTGAAAAGTCAGGTAATGAATTGATTCATGGCTGGATATTTTTTTTCAATAAACCACAGCCTTGATTTCCTTGTAAACAAACACAAAGTGCTGCAACCACAGAAAATTCAGAACAAGGCAGCAACATAACGAGAAAAAAACCACAAATCTCCCCTCTCTCTCTCACACACACACATTGCATCTGGAATTGTTCTTGCTGCACTCAGCTGCAGTGGTTGTAGATATTTCTCTAACGTTTACCTCAGCTCTAGTCCAGGGTTGCTGTGTGGCACTTCAGATTAAATTCTGCATGGCGCAATAATACTGCTGTCATCTTCTTACAGAAGGATAGGGTTTGACAAGTGCGTGTGCTGTGTATTAGTATGGCTTTCTCTCTCTCTCTCTCTGTGTGTGTGTGTGTGTGTGTGTATAAAGATTTTAGCTGCAGCAGATACAGGTGAGGCTTTCGCTCACACAGTATTCATCCTCAACTCTCTCTTTGACATAGACGCTCAGGTATATTAATTATTTTGTCAGTTTCTTTCTTGGATGCACAATATGTAGACAAAAGCTTTAGCCTGTGGCAATAAGCCAAAAAAGCTGATGAGAAAGAAAGGGCGGATGGATAGAGCTTTTGGTAATGTGTGTGTGTTTGTGTGACAGCAGACAGGTTTCTCTATATTCTACCGAGGGGTGACAGTGGAAGCAGCAGCTTGCACACTCTCTCCTCCCTTCAACTCCATCTCTCCCTCTTCCAATCCCGTTTACTTATTAAAGCTTAATAGAAGCCAACGGGCCTGCCTGTCAGCCTGACGCACACTGAGCTGCTCGTCTTGAGGCTTCCAGCTCCAATTACAGTGTAACAATGAGAGAGGAGAGGAAAGGAGATGAGAGCAGAGGATAGGAGAGGAGAGAAGAGGAGAGGAGACAGATTTTACAAAAAGAAAGAAGAAAGGAAATGGGAGGAGGAAATGAGACAAAAGAGGAGAGTTGAAACAAAAGAGGTGGGAAGTTGAGGAGGACATTGAGGAAAGAAGTAGAAGGGAGAGGAGGGCATAAGTGAGGATTATAAAGGTGAAGAGGAGAGAAAAAGAATAGGGGAGGGAAGAGAGGAGTTTGGAGAAAAGAAAAGACCTAGTTTGTATGACAGAAGATGAAACAGCTCTTTAGTCATAAAGAAACAGTGATAGGATATTTGTGTAGCTATACATTTGCACCAGGTAACTGTCAAATTTAAAGTACAAAGGAGACTGCACATAGTGTATTTTTCCTTTGGTATTTGATTTCCTTTGTCTCTAACCCACAGTCATCTGCTGCTTCACACTCTGTATCCTCCATCCCTCCCTCCAATCGCCTTGTTAGCTGTTAATCCTCTCCCTGTATGCCTCTCTCTTACCCACAACTCCTTTGATCACCAGAGGTGGCAGCACGATGAGAGTAATGGCTTAAAAATTCATAAGAGTAAGTAAAGAAACTTTTACTCGCACACACTGAAATCAAGGTCATTCTTGCACAATCAAATTTAATATTAAAGTGACAAAGTGACGTTTCCGTTACTCAGCAAACGTGACAGCTGTGGTCATGTTAATCACAGTGATTTTTGCAGCTGCCTCTAAGTTTTCACTCATGTCTTCCACTCTAATTTCTCACTCGCTCCCTCCACCCTGCTGGTGAGCAAGGGAAATTAATGAAAAAGCCCTGGAAGCTCCATGTTGTTAAACATTTCCCTTGATTAGAGCGCTGGCAGACGACTCTGTGTATCAGCTCGGCCCGTGCTCACAGTTTGGTGGCATTTTCGACAATGGCCTTGTTAACATGTGTGAGTGAGATAAAGATAAGAGTCAGATGAAGGACACAAAGATAATTTTCAACCCATCATCAGTGCTGATGATCTTGATTGGACATGTGCATGTGAAGATAACCCAAGTTTTTTTAGAATATGGGTCTAATTTTCACAGTTTTGCCCTTCATTTCTATTGGTTATGAGAATGCTGCACTCAGAGTAATTGCTGAAACCTGGGAACAGTGCAGCATCGCTACAAGAAAGTCTGACAGGCCAAAAAACATTCAGATAATCAGACAAGACAGAGAATATAGACTTTGGGGTTGGGCTCCTGGCCTGCAACATCAATCTGAGGTTTCAAAGGTTAGGAAAGAAGAAAAAACATACTGTTGTACTATCTATATATTGTTTCTACTTGTGAACAACTGGTAAGTTTTACATTCCCAGGCCTCTTATGTATTTACAAAACTATAAAATGGGTCATTCTGTTGACAGATCAATGGTACCTGTGATGAGACGATACTCTCTGCTCTATGAAGGATTAAGCCAAAAGGTTGAGAAACAAACCAAACTACAATAAATATGACTAGTAAGATGAAGGATGTCAGTTTGCTTTGTTGATATTTACAACAAAATAATTTCACTCTTGGTCTTTGTTTACACCTCCATATGTTGCTGGCTAACTCTGGAGTTTTCTAAAACCTGTATGATTGTCTGATGAGTTTGTTTCTAACAACAGTCATAATTAAATAGTCTCAGTGTCTCAAAGATTTATAATTGATAAAGCTGCCAAAAACTAAAGACAATGGATAAAATATACACATAAAGATTTTAGGGTTATCATTGCTCCTACATTGGTATTGGAACAATCCAAGTATTCAGGAAGGACACAAACAATGAATTTGGTGACTAATATCTTATTGTTACTGATAGGAATAAAACAAATCAAATCAAAATTTAGCCCAGGTTGTTATAAACTGGAAATGTTTTTTTTAATTATTTTTTTATTTTTGGGGCAATGTGAGACATTATTTGATAGGACCAGTGTAGAGGAGACAGCGATGTACAGCAGGTCCCGAGCTGAAGTTGAACTTGGATGCTGTAGTTAAGCGGTATGCACCTTAACCATTCAGCTACCAGGGTGCTCCAACTGAAAACATTATTTAAATACTTACCAGTAGAAGCATGTTTAACCTACTTGCTTTCTCTGCTGCTTTTAATGACTATGTGGAGGTGTTCACAATTTTAGATGTTAACAAATTAATTTTTGAACTGTTGGAGGCTGTCTACAGTTCCATAAGTTCCATAATCAAAAACCAGGCAAGGGAACTTTTATGCAGTTTGAGCGCTGGAATACATGTATTAGAAACGAAGCACATCAAAACAGAACAAAGAGACTTCACAGCTTCCCCGTGGACCTGTCAATGCCACAAGCACACACTTCTGAGTTTGATAGGTTATGACTGTGTCACCATACAGCCACTGATCTGAGGGGCTTTCATCTCCAGGATCCACCATTTCTCTGCATCTTAATGTGTTATGCACGCAGTGACGGCAGGGATGCACGTGGCAAAGCATGTGCAGCCTAGTGTGAATAAGTGTGCATAGATGTTTGAATATGTGTGTGTGTTAATAAGTGACTGCGTGCACCGCTTGCACCCATGGCTCAGTGATTTTGCTCATTATCCTCGTCTCCTTTTCCTCTGTTCAAAGACTGCAGGCACAATTTTGTTTCTTGTTTTCAGCACGTCCTCCTTTCCACCATCTCACTTGTTTTTTATACCCCCATTACTTTTCTTTCAGCAGATTCACTATATATCTCAAACTGCTGCACCTCTTGCTCTTTCACACACAAACAACCTCATGTTTCAAGCTGTGTCTAACACCGACGTGTGTTCGGGGATGGCAAAAAACTGAGAAGCACTTTAAAAAGAAGCACGAACACGTCAGAGCTCCTTATGCAAAGTAAACCTTGCTTGCTTGTAAACTGTATTTACTCTCATGGTGATTGTAAAACCATTTACAGGCTCTCCCTGACAGTTTTTTTTTCAGAGCACAGCTGAGTAAAAGCTGTTGAAGAGTTCTGCATGACTCCCTGGTTAAAAAAAGATAAATATATAAAAAAATAAAAATCTCCCAACCTCTGCTCCTGAGGGCCTGTCAGACGTGCCTGTCTTGCACCAGACTGATCAATATGTTAAAATATTTATGTGCACCAGCCATGTGTTTGCAATTAAAATTCCATAAAATCTCCACCAAAAAATCTGCTGTTAATACATTCAGCTCTTCAGCTGGGTCTATTAGCAAGGGCAGATCAGGATTTCAGTTGGCTCAGAGTCAAGGTTTGCAATGATGACTGCATAATTACATACCTGCACAACTCTCTTGCTGCCTATACATTCCTCTCCTCCACCTATCAGTCTCTCCCTCTAGCTGCCCTGAGTATCTTAATTTTTAACTCTCGCCCTCTTTCCTCATTTTGGTTTCTTTCTGCTTGGTTTAGGTCTAGAAGTGCTTAAGGGGGATGCTGCATGTTAAAACTGTCAGTGGGGGGCTGCAGTGT
>JAUBNQ010000020.1:9783748-9813276 GCA_032353495.1 Ctenopoma kingsleyae | reverse complement strand
CTGTAGCCTTTGTGTTTACTATCACTCCCAAAAACTCATTTCGACTAGCCCTCGAAAGATGGCATCCCTGTACACACCGACACAGACACAGACACACAAACACATGGGACCTGTGGGTTGCTGAGGGGTCAGTTGGCCCTCTGTGTTTTTCAAGTTTTCTCTGAGACTCCTGCTGTGGAAAAGGAGATGCGAGGAGCAGAGGCAGGACTCTTAAGAAGAAGTCAGATGAAAGAGCTGTAGACCTTCAGGAGTCCTCGCACCTTGCCAAGCTTTCGAGAGTCAGGATGCTATTCTTACCTTGTTAGAGCTCTCAAAAAAAATTCCCCATCTGTGCACTGAAAACTGCAAATACACCGTACGGTATTTTGCTTACTCTTTTCCTCTGCTGTGCCCAAGCACAAATTCACACGCGTCAATTGTTAAAAGGCGAATAGGTCTTCATATTACACCAGCCAAGCCTTAGTATTCACTGAGGGGAATACTCTCTGTTGTTCAAACCTCTCAGAAGCCCCTCTGGGTGGGAGAGATGTGCAAGTTACAGCGCTTCAGTTACTCTTCCTCTATCTCCACTCGTCTATTCTCCGTCTTCCTCGCTCGCTCTCTTTCTCTCTCTCTCTGTGGCCTTGGTATTTGACATGCAGGAGTTAGGAGAAGAGGAAGGAGGACTTTGGCATCAAGGTTACAGAGTCCTCTGTCTGTTTTAAAGAGGAGACCACATCAAACAAAAGATGAACTACTGTGGCCAGTGGTTCCCCCGTCTCCCCTCTTTCATTCATTCTTCCTGTCTCTCTCTGTCTCTCTGTTGGGGTCCAGACTACAGGGCTACACATTTATCATCAGCAGACTTAAGATGCTGTGCTTTAACTAGCTGCCATGTAAATACAAAGCACTGTGTCTGCTTTATAGGTTTCCCCTCCTAAGCCTCAACTCAGGTCACTTTCCAAACCACAGCAATTAGAATGGAATTAGATGAGGCCACAGCCGTAAATTTGGCAACAGATTTTCTTTCCTGCACAAAGCTCCATACAACGTTACAACCACCAGAGAGAAAGGCAGACTTAGTCCTGGCTCTGCGGTGATCTTCACTCTAACATGAAGCCGCAACAAGGAATCTCCAATCTCCCTTCGTCTCATTGATGTTTCAGTGGACCTCAATTACTGAGTGATTGCATCCCGCTGTTCCACCAGTCAAAACACTGCCTTTCTTCAGGAAATATTTTCACAGCACCATAATTGCTTCCATCTGTAGCTACACTGTGGCAACACTAGCTATGTCATTATGGCTGAGTGAGTTCACAGCAGAACGGGTGGCGAATGTGTATGCGCGAGTGCGAACGCGCCTATGTGTGTGTCGCCAGGGTTTGGATGCATGCACACGTCGTCTAGCTCCGCTTTTATCAACAGAGAGGAAACAGAGATTCGAGAATGTGTCGAGTTGGAACGACGAAGGATTGTGATGAAGCAAGGCAGCATCTCTGCAGCAACAGCACCACGCACTTGCCCACACACTGCCTCCTACTCCTGTTTGATGGCTGGTTTAACAGAGTTGACTTTAGCTGATGAGATGTCTGTGCAAACACAATTTGACTCGTTCACCCAAACTCTCAGATGGCCTGCAAACAGCAAAACTAAACGAGGGTGTTCAGCTCTTTGCTGCTGGGAAACTCAGATGCTTGGTTTTTCTGAGGCTGTCGTAAGATCCCATTGAAATAATTTGCATAAAAAATAATCTTTTTCCTTTAGAATTAAAAGACCCTCATGGCAAATTAAAAGAGAGAAGTTGGAGCGTTGGCAGACCATTTAGACCACATTTATGCTGTAACTGATCTGCCTGTCAGCAAGGGTCACAACCTGGAAAAAGTGAAGCCAGGCAATCGACACGTCATGATAACCTGCAGTAAGTGGACCTGACATCCAATACCGCCTGTCGACACCTGAGCCAAATCTGACTCATTAAGCTGTTTACAGAAATGGTTTACATTACCTGTCTTACATAGTACACACTGACACACGCTCACCTCACATACAAATGTCCAAACACACACACAAAAACACACCAGCAGTTCAGAGTTAGTTAGGTGATTTCCGTCAGCGGAGTGTGTTCTGCTCAAACATCATTAAGACTAAATCCAGCACAAATCCAGCTGCAGTTTGTCATGCTGGCTGAAGAGACTACTAATTTAGAGGGCACACGACTGCTCACACAGAGACATTAATGGCTGAAATGCTGGTTCAAGCTCTGGGAATATGGGTGTGACCAATTAATTTTTTAGTTTTTTAGAGACCAGAGGCACAGCGCAGTGCAAAGTGGAAAAGAGGCTGAAGCAGAAATTAATACTTAGGAGGAGGAATACAATATCAGCAGGTGTAGTCAGGGGAGGTTTGCTAATGACCAGTTTGACTGTTTCCAAATGAACCTGGAAACCTGGTGGAGAATCCCACTCCACATGTCAACAGAAGCCTAAATACTGTATATTCTTGTAGCATCCCAATTAAGGTTACGTTTTCCTGTTCATGGATAATAGCGGTGTTTATTTTATTATTATCAACCATTCTCCTATAGAAACTAACGTCAAACATGAACTTCAGCTATCTGATTGTTGTTCAAAGACTCTTAAAAGATGAATGTTACACTGCAATGCCTTCTATATTTTTGATTTTTGAGAGAAGATCTATGCTGGGCTCACAGATGTGTCTTAGCTTATGTGTTTCCACTGTTTTTAGTTCAAGAGAACTAAACTCTCTCTATTCAGGGGGAAACTGTGCTCAGATATTTGATTATTGAACAGAAGATAAATCTTGAGTACACAGCATTATTCTCCTATCAAATTTAACGTATAGTATAAAGATGTAATCTGGTTTTATGATCGTTTAGTAGTAGGGTGGGTAGAGAAACAGTGAAGTTTGTGTATCTGTTCTGTTAGATTGTGGTGATGTGTCACAAAATTTCATAATTGATGCACATATCCACACTGTTTGACCTGAGCAGAAATATGAGCTTCACATTGCTCAAATTGTGCACTATAGAAGGTGGATATGCAGCTTAATGCCAGAACAACTGCGTCACTTCACTCACAACCTCTTTGTTCATTTCTGCTTTTTTGGTCCCAAGATATAATCAGACAAACAAAGTTAGCCTGCCTATTACCTGAAAGAAAGCTCTTAGGCAGATGTATATTAGACACGCATGCATACATACACACGTAATTGAACCCAGATATTTCTCTGACCTCATCTCCTTCATCAAAGTACCCCTCCCACAACACATTGTCTCCATTAGATGTTGTACTTCCAAACTCTACTTTGATCACAGTGAGTTAAGAGGAATAGCATCTACATGCTAATATTTCATATGTGTCTGCATGCTTGGGAGGGTAATCTTTTTTTCTAATAAATGCAGGCACACATAAGTAATCACAAGGCAATAGTTACACTTGACCTGCTTGTATAGTTTCCCATAGCTAAAATGATCTCACACTGTGGGCGTTTGACATTGCAGAAAGACATTTCTTAAGCAATGGTTTAAGGAACGTTGTGCTCATTTGATCAAATTATAAATCAAATCATAAATTAAGAGTGACACAAAGTAAAGGTGTGGGCACTAGTGTAAATTAAAGAGAAGGGCAGCATCTTGGTGATTTAAGAAAAGATTAAGAGGATATGAGGCAGGTTTACATCACCTCGACAGAGTTACAGCCTGGCCACAAGCCCACTGAGAAGGCCAGTGACAGCGGTGTGACACAGAAGACGCCGGTGGCTCTCTTAGTCTATTTGTCACACTGGCCCAGCGTAGCACCCATAAAAACAGCCACTCACTCTCTTCCCTGTACCTCCCTTCATTCTCAAAGCTTTCACCCCCCCCCCCCCCCATCACTCTCATCTTTTCTCAGTTTCCTGTGTGATTGCGCCACATGCTCACCTATGTCTCCTCCTGTGACCCTACTTGTTGTGTCCTCTCTTCCCATCACTCTACTTCATTCCTCATCCACCCTTACAGTTCCACACTTTTGATCCTCTGAACTGTTTCACCCTTTCCATCCTCAAAGTTTGCCTTTTTCCTGTGATCTCTCAATCCCTTACTCATTCTTTTTGCTCTGCTCTCTACTCCTTGATCTGATTTACCCGGGCCCCCCCTCCTCTCCCTTACTTTCCTCAACCCCATTCCTTTCCCCTTGCAGAATCACCCTTGATATCTATTCGACTGCCAGAGGAGAGATGAAAATCGATTCTCCTTCCAGCAACTGCTTCTCTCTGGCTAAGGAGAGAGGGGAGGCAGTTAGCTGGGCTCTAAGTAAGGCCGTCCATCCATCTCCCTTTGAGGTCTGACGACAAGGCTGCACTGAAATCAGTGTAGCACTGACTGGGACTGGACAGAGATGAAGCATGAGGGAGAGGAGAGGCACTGAAGCAGCAGAGGAGCAGAGGACTTTGGCAAAAATGACTTGTTCTTTTTCAGACAAATTGCACAGACAGAACTAGCGTAATTTCCCCTCAAAAAGCAGACTTTACCCAGCCTAACCATTTCAACCACAAATTACTTGCCAGAAACTATGAAACTACTCTCAAAGAAATAGTACCTCCTGGCAAATAAAAGAAATATGCGTATATTATAATTTAGATTAAAATTAGCAGTCTGATTCCAAACATGATCAGTGATCCCGCAAAAAATGAAGAATATGATTCATCTCATTGTCACAGACTGCTTATATCTATGAGTTGTCTGAGCATCTACCAAAGAGAAATTCTCCTCTGCAGACTGTTTCATGTGGGTATTTGTTAAAAGAGGAGGAATAACTATCTGGTAAAGCAGAGATCAGAGCAGTCAGAAAAAATTAACACATGTACATAATACACCGTTTTTTTTATAGATGGTTAATAAGAATTAACTATAATTTAAAAGAAAATCTTGATTAAAAAAGTGTTTTTTTACCGCTATTATTGTTCATGTGAATTTAATCATGACTGGACATGTCAGAAAGGGAAAATTTAGTTTGACATTAGACATGCAGCTGCAGAAAGAAGTAAGCAAAAAAAAAAAGGAGAGTGAAAATGAGATTGCTGAATTTCCCCAAAGAGAGAGCGATAGGCCAGACCACATCTCACCTCCCATCTGCTGGGTCAAGATACAGATAGGTGGAATGAGTCCAATATGGAGATATGAAATATTCAGCAACCAAAAGCCTTCTGTTTATTTCACCAATCCAAGTCCCCAAGGAGTTTGCGTTGGCATGTGTGAGCATTTGTGTGTGTTTGTAAGTACACAGATGTACAGAATGTGTCCTGTGTATGTGGAGAATAAGGCGCATGAGGAGAAAGCTGCTGACAGACACATACAGAGAGGATGTACAGGCAGTTTTCTTAACAGTGTCAGTGACAGTTTGTCATAACAAGCCCATTGAAGCTGTGACTCTTTGTCTTCCTTTGACTGAATATTACATTTGCAGATGGCTGAAAGAATTTTGTCTTACAGGAAGACAAAGAAAGATGGACTCAGTGTTAACTAGGAACAGGACACACAGAGGAAAGCATCCATTTCAGAAACAATGAAAGTGTCAAATAAAAACATGAGATATGATGAAAAGTTAGACAGAATCACCGAGTTCATCACAATATCTGAGACAAAGTGCTGTCTAAGTGTTGGTGGCAGCCGTCAGACGGATGCACATTTCTGCCATGCCGACCCAGAAGTTCTCCTTCATCTAGCGACAGAAGAGCTTACTTCTGTCAACAGCGTTCGGCTCGGGCATATTTCATGACGGGATCAGAGCAAACATGTCTCAGAGCTCAGAAATTGCTCAGAGCCAAGGCCAGAGAGCAGGACAGTACATCTCTATCTGACACTGGTCCAATAAGAACAAATAGCAGGGCGCTGCACAATTTCATATGAGGGTGATGGAGCTATATTAATAAACTAACTAATCTGAAAATTAATAGATTCATATTTGTGGCCAGTTTAAAGGAACACTTACTCATTTTATATCAAAGTCTATTATACAGAAGTGAAAGAAGCTTTATCAAGTCTAAAGAAAGAGACTATCCACTGTGTTTTGGACTTTTGCCTAGTTTTGATAAACTAGGTGTTTTGTAATGTTTATATGACACAGACAAATGAATAAATAAACGATATTGAGTTATTTAGATTAGAAATGTCTACATATTAATTGTACAAAGAGTTCAATTAAGAACTGTAGTACACTAGCATTTTATACTGAAACCATGTTTTAGGAGCAAAAACTACATTTATTCAGAGAATATTTAAACATGATCAGCATCTTAACTTGTATGTGATCAGCACATCAGCTTCCTGTTGTAAAAACTGATGGGCCATGCTTCATTTAAGATTGACACTTAAATACAATTCAGAAAAACATTATTACTTGTAATGAATTGTCCAAAGTCATAAAGAATTGCTGCAATGCCCTCAGAGTCCACATGATGCAATGTTGCAGGTGCATGGAGCAAGGAGAAATATTATGTTAGGTTGCATCCACTGGAGACTATAAATCCGGATGATTCTGCTGCTTTGATTTGACCATTCTCTTTAATGTCTCTCTCACAAGAACTGTGGGTATCTTACAACCCATTCAGAAAAAAAAGGTTGTGTGTGCACAGGCTGGAAAAGTTTGAATACAACATCAGTATCAGTGTCACATTCATATGTTACATTCTCTGACCCCTAAACCTTGCACTGGAGGTCAAGATTCAATATAACAAGTGCAGAACAGGATCTAAGGTTGGATTTCGTAAAACACTCCATAAGCACTGAGCATGAGTAATTATGTTCATCTCTCACCCACTAGTGTAGTACTGGAGTAGAGTAATGATCATAGAGGTTGCACTTTTAACTACAGGCTTCTTTCACGCATGCATTTGCAGAAGTAAATGTTCTTTTACGGAGAGCTTCAGATCACGTTTTTCAGGTTTTTCATTTAAATTATAATATTTTACAAAGCAAGCTAGATGGACAATGTAGCCTGCTTTAAATAAAATAAACCCTTTAGAAAATCACATGTTTCTGTTTAGGAGCAAAAGCTTGATTAAGATCCTCCATATATTCTTCTGGGAGCTGTAATGGGCTTAATGAAGACAAATAACTAGCTTAACTACGCCATGCATAGAGTGCAACATCAGCCATCATTTCAAAGGTCATCCCCTGTGGTTTGGGGCTCGTAGGACCTGAAGTTAGAGAGCGGCTTCAAACAGAGTGCCCATCTGAAACAGGATTAGAGTTGTACGCAGGTTCAGATTATGCAACATTTATCTGTTCGTTTTCTCAGAGAGCACGGCACATGAACTCGGGGAACTTTCAGAAGCAAAGGATTAATTTGCACGCATTGGAATTAGCACTCAGATCAAAGTGAGTGGGTGTCATGGGAGTATCTAAAACCTCTGTGTATCTAGAATAGAGATTTCGCTTTGCTGTGTACCACTTCTATTTTCATAACGATATGGAGAGAGAGAGAGAAAAAAAAAACATCAAGGAGAATTCAAGCTGGAGTTGAATATAATTAACCACATGTATACGCAACAAAACCTACCAGACCAAAGCAAAGAAAGTATACAAGTAAAGACAGAGTAAACAGTGAGGAGAACAAAGTTAGCTAAACCATACACAGGGATTTTCTTGCCAGTTCAGAGACAAAATGAAACTAGAGGACTGTCTTCACACTGGATACTGATGGTTACTCTTGGGAGACATGTGGTGCTACAGAGCACTGAGGTGGATTGGGACTTGTCTCTGTGTTTATTTGTGGATTTCCTCTGTATAAACTCAAACTACCAGGCTGTTCCTCTCTTTTACTGTATTGTTTACCCTGGAGATGCACAAGTTATGTAAGGATCTGTGCGAAGACAAGAAAGCTATTAGCTTTAACACTTGTGGGCAAACACACACGCACACACACACACACACACACACACACACACACACACAGACTGAGAATCACTCCTCTTACCGTCACAGTCACCCAAGTGGGCCACGTTTCCCTGTTCAACATCTTGCTCGAACGGCAATCTGCAGAGGAGAAGAGACACAGTCATTAATCAGAAGACACAGAGGCACGGCAATTCAGCCACTGACACACAGCACGGATCCACTCTGATAAAAGAAAACTGTGTCAGTGTTATGGCAGAGGACAAGTTACTAGGGAGCATATATCTCTACAAGCTCCTTTAACACTTGGATTGTAGAAATAGAGAAAAAAAAAATCGTTAAAACAGCAGAACAGAAGAGGCCCCTGAGCTGCCTGATATCATGCGGTAATCACCATTATAATTTAAAGATAACCACTTATGCCTGCAGGGTCATTAATTAAGCGAATTAATGCATTGAATTGCATATATTTCAGGCTGCGCATGCTTGTCTTCACATTAGATATTTGTGGTGTAAATATAAACCTCGTGCCTTCAGGGATTAAAGATTTGGAGGACTGGCAAATCTGTTTTACTCATTAATATGCAGCAGAGGTAAGGAGGTTCTTAAAAATATATCCTAAGATTATAATATCAACTTTACAGAAAAGCTCTTATACTGTTATGAAAAAGTAATTTGTCATTAATGTTAAATTATCAACAGAACGAAACCTCAAACTCTCCTCGTTTTCTGTTATTCGAGATAGCTGATGACACTCAGGATCTTGTTTCTACAACTGTATCCCTCTGCTTTAAAACTCATTTCCCATTTGGGCAGCATGGGTGCATGGAAAACCGAAAGGACAATAACAGATGTTGAAATGAGGCAGCACAGAGGAAATGAGAACAACACACAGATCAGGTGCTCACAAAGAAAACACAACTGCTTTTAGTCATGGCTCATGTCAGGGAAAGCAGAGAAGTTGCAATGAACAGGATATGAGTAAGTATGTAGCTGTGTGCACATGTTTATGTCTGCACACAAATGTATATGCCTGAAGGCTGAATTAGGTACAGACTACATTTACGGTGAAGGCCATGTGAGGGGCCACTTTGTACTGTCCCTGAGTGCTGAGCACCAGATCAGCTGCTGACAGACAGCTCACCCAAAACTGGACACAACAATGTTACTTTCTTGATATAAAGCCCATGCACAAAGGCTAGTGAAAGGCCACCTTACAAAAAGCAATATCAGATTTCTGTGATATTGTCACTATTAACGTGTGGAAAACTAAACAGTGAGAAGTGGTATTTGTGATAACAGGGTGGCAGCAGGTTGAGTGGGCTTGTTCTGGTTTCAGTTTCAAGAACCACGACATCCTGCTATACCTCCAGTCTAAAGATAACAAAATTTACATACTATCACCCTAAAGCGTATTAATCAACACTTTTTTCTCTTGGATTAATCCTTTACAAAAAACAAAGTGTACTTTGTACAATAGAGAAGTGTACTTCTCAAAACGTGAAAGTATTCCTTTAACTAACACATTTCTTAGGAATCCCTTTTACTTCATGCATGATAATAATACTTTATTGATCCCACTGGGGAAATTGCTGTTAGACAGCTGGCAGACAGAGCTTGTCTCTATAGGGTTACTGTGTCTTGTCCAAGAACACCTCAACATGTAGCCAGGAGGAAAGAGGAATCAAACCACTGACCCTGTGGTTCATAGACTGCTTGAGTCATTTTGGTGTTTTGGAGTCATTGACAAACAGCCTCATAGCAATACGTAATTAATCAAAAAATGTAATGCTTCTACCCTGAAATACTGCCACAAACAACCTTTGAAACCAGAGCACAAACACTTAGACGTTGCTGAATTGAGCTCATTGGGATAAATGACTGAGATGTCAGTATTCTGCAGTTTGCTAAGGCTCAGGCAGCAACAAAGCCAACATTTATTCTTTTAATGCCAAGAAAGCACTGTGATAAATGAGTCCAACTGTGCTGTGAACCTACAGTGGTTGTCATTTTAATAAATAATAATGTTTGGTGTTCAGTTGGCTGCCTCTCATGGACCGTGGGTTTTAGCTTTGCCTGTTTGTCTGTGTGCATTTTTACAGTGTTTTTCATGTATAGCACATTATGCCAGTTATGGTGACTTTGTATTAAAAGTCTTCATAATAAAAATAAAAAATAAATAAAGACCATATGTTTATATATGTTGAGTGCTGTGGACAGTGTTAAAGTAATGACTCTCAGCCAACAGTTTCAGCTGTTCCATAATAACAGTTAACAAACTGATCATGGGTTAATCTCAAACACACATATGTGCAAGAATAAAAACAAATATAAAACCATTTTCTTCCAGTAAAACAACCACAACAACTCCTTTCATTAAAAATACAAAACTTCTCTTCCTCAGAAATCTCCCAAGTTACAATGTGATGTTATATAACGCCAACTGCTGAGCTCTCCTTTGGCATCAGTTTGCAAAGAGAGGTTGCATTATTCCACAAAGAGGAAATCCACAGTAACTCAATGCAAAATCGATTGCTGAGTTGACCGCCCTTGCTAAATCAAATCAAGATCAACACAGAGGCCTTTAATAGTATAAGCAGGCAGCCTGAGGTGGTCTTTAACGTCCATGTTGTCTGTTCTGCTGGCGCTACACCTGTGTTTTGAAAACCTAATTCAATAAGCAGCCTGACTAAAGAGAGATTTGATTTCACTGGAGGGAAGCCGCAACTGGAGGTGAGCTGTCAAGACAAACCGCCGTGTTTCAGGAGGAGAGAAAGGTCACACAAATGTATGCACACGCAGACTCACGTTCACACACGCATGCAGATACACACATTCATGCACAAACCCAGACAACACACTGTCTGGGTACATGCACAACACAGACAGTGTTACACAACAGAGAAACGGGCACAGAACTCCACCACTTGATAACCAGCAAAATGAAAGAACACAACTTTGTGTAACAGCAGCAGAAGACATCTTTAATCGACAAGTGTACACAAAGCAGGCTAAGTGACAGGCTACGTAGAGGATCCAGATGTTATTCAGAGACACATTATAAAGGTAGAAATAAATAAAAAAATGTTTGATCTAAAACAAATAAGAAAGAGAAAGGTGTGTGTGTGTTATGGGAATGAATACATAAACCAAGAGGTGTCATACCTGGTCCCAGGCCTGAGGAAAGAGCAGGTGCTTCCTCTGGTCCAGCCACAGTAAGGATCCCTGGAGGCAATACAGTTCCTGCAGAGACCAACAAAAATCCACTTTATTACTCAAACCTGGGATTCTCGATTCTGATTTGCTTGATTTTGACTGCAATTTTAAACACCATAGTGATGGCTTTTGCACATATTACACCATTAACTACAAATCAAAAATACCTGCACTTTAATGTAATTTTCCAAAGTAGTCCAAAGTCATACATTTTCAGACTGATTTCCTCTTTCAGACGAGACCACTCATTTTCTGTTATTTCCAAACTTATGAAGACTTGCTGGATAATGTTATTCATCTATATATAATAATTATTCTGTCAAAGTTACAATTTCAGGGAGTGGTAATGCACTTGAGAACATGAAAGGTAAAAAGTAGTTCTAGAGATCTGACAAATAAAATCTAATTTGAAAATATTAAGTAGTTAAGTAGTAAGAAAAAACTAGCCAAAAAGCTTCTCACTGTCTTAAGATTATCAGTTATCTATCAGATTAGTTATAGGAAATTCAGACACTGAAATTTAAGAGCACAAACCTTTTATAAGCAAGAACTCACCAAATTTTTGCAACATCAACGCTGCTATTTGATTAACTGCAAAACATACATTTTACTAATGGGTTTGTAGGTGGGGTCGAATAGGGTTTAAAGGTTCTGTACGTCTCGAAATGAAGACCTTTTACTATTAAATGTTAATTCATTAAATAATTATTTGACTACTTAGGCTGAAAGACGATCTGAGGTAACCATGGTGAACAAAAATCAAAAGCTGTCAAAAACACTCCAAAAAAACTAGACCTGAAGCCGCTGAAGCGTGACTAAGAAATCTTAGTATACATACAGAACATTAACTCTAACACTCACATCTAAACACATAAACGCACACATTAAACACACCTCAGAAAGCATGTGAGTGTTTCTTAATGTGCTCTGGATTATACGCTTGTATGACTCACCTGGTTCAGTGAACACACTGCACGACTGATGCGCTGGTGTGTGTACCAGTTTGTGTTAGTGTGTCAGTAGACCCTAACGGGCCACAGCCACAGGCATCAAGACTCAAGTGTGCCAGCCAGGAAGAGTGAGTCTGTATTATGGTGCATGTGTGGGTGTACGCAGATGAAATATCATTGCTTTTAATATATGCATATTTATTTTAATAATTCAGGATTAGTAGACTGAGGGTACTTATTCGTCTTCAGAACGGCCCTGCTGCACATTCAAAGTTAAACACATCCACATTGGTAAAATGGCAGAATAAGCAAATATCATTGTAGCTTCTGATAATCTAATAATGTCTGGATGAAGTGATGAAATATAATCTCTCCTTGAAAAAAGGGATGATAAAAAAACTAAAGGGAATAAGATTAAATTAACACATTGACTACTGATTATACCATACATCACTGATAAAACTGATGATATATAGTAATAACTAATATTTGCCTTTTATTCGACTAAATTAAATTAGTTTACATATTTAGTTTTGTCATGAGCATCATTAGCATTGATTATTTGCATTTATCTTATATCACATTGGGCATTTTAAGTATTAGTATTAGTATTGTTAGGAACTGTTAATTTCTAGTACATTTATGTTAAAGTTAAAATTGCAGGCTGAGGAAATAATACAGCATTATTTTTAATGATGCTGTAATACACTAAAAGCTTTTATTAGAGTTTCTTCCCATTTAGAGGAGCCTTTAATTGCATTGTGACTCACTGCAGTATTATACTGCAGTTAACAGATTATCACCTTGCTCAAGGGCACAGTGACAGTGGTTATTAAGTTGTTGTACTGTTACTTTTGCAGGAAAATTCAGGACACTTGGTTTCTGGTGGTTCCTGAATGCTTACCTAACTTTTGGTTATACTGCCCTGCTGCACTTTCAGCTTCTTGCTTGCACAGTATTTGGTGCAGACTTACTTCATGCATCGGGAGTAGAGTTGGCATCGTGCCACCGGTACTCTAACCACACAGGAGGGGAAAGTGAGGAGCAGAGTGTGGCTCGCCCGGTCCAAAATCAGAGACAACAGCTGCCTGGCCTGTAGCGAGTCTTCAGCACACCTGCAACATGCATGTAGAAAAAGACACACAAAAAACAACAAATGCATTAGGCAATTTCAATTATCGGACTGAGACTGTACATTAAACCTCTGACCTCACTCTAAGCATTACAGCAAGAAAAAAATGACTCATTGGCAAACATAAACAGCTCTATAAATAAAATCCATAATAAAAGACCATCCATGTAGCATAATGTTTCAGTGTCAACCCAAATATGCACTGTGCTGATTGCAGAGGTTGAAGGGGTCAGCTGGCCTTCAAAAACCAGCAGCCCTGAGCTGAATCACTTCTAATTGGCACTTAGAGCTACGATGACTTTTCCCAACCTGCCTCCATGCAGCAGGATTTATACCTTTTTATGCACATGTGCACTCATGCATGAGCTGTATGTAGATGGTTTATGGTAATAACATCGCAGTGGGCCCAGAGTCATTAAGAAGAATCTATCATTCTGCTAAGGCCAAGCTGTGAGTCATTCTTCACAGCCAATATCACAAAAGGCAGGGAAAAGCAAGGGAGATATGTGGGGAACCAAGACCAGCCAGTGGAAGAAAATAAAAGTCTATATTAGTGTTATACATTGGTAGTTGGCAACCAGCCAGTCACAAATCAGTGATATCTATCTGACTCTGATTCTATCACTAACACAGTCACCCTCTTTAAGGATACTTACTGTACTTTGTGGTTCATTGCAGGGCAGAGTGATTGCTTTGTCTGTCAATGTAAGGTGAGGCAGGCCAGACCTGAAGCTTAAAGGGACAAACAAAACCTGATGTTGCTGTGCTCTGTCTCCTGATTAGCTGGTCGCCTGCTGTGATAGCTGGTCTGTCACCGACCACCTGGTGGGCTCACCATGCACACCAAATTACCTCTCACACTGGCCCCAGGCCACACCAGCTCATTCATCACACAGTCCCCTCATTTCATTTGCCATCACTAGCCCTTATTTTGTTGTCTCCAACAGGGCAAATAAGCTAAGGCACACATTGTGAGGCGTATTGTGGATAGGATGGGAAAGGAAGGAAGTTTATTACTAAATAAGAAATTAAATAGTACAAGTAGATGGGCTGTAGCATACGTAGAAAGTGGTTTTCCAGCTAGTTGGTTCAAGAGATAGTACTTTTCTCCCTTTCTATATAAAAAAGTGGCATATCTATCAGGAGTACAATTACCACGGCATAAATGTAGTGTTTAGAAACGTGTATTTTCTTTTAAAATGTCTCTAATTAGCCTTGGTGAAAGATAATCACCAGCTGAATCTGTGTGCATCTGTGTGACTTATTCCCCCTACCCTGCGGCTACCCATCATGTGGAACAGTGCATCTCAACAAAGAACAAAAATGAAGATTGAAAACGCATTGTGCCCCGTGTTCATTATGGAGCGATGTGCATCCAACATAGATGCCTACTTCATGCAAAATGCTAATTAGAAAGTGACAAGAATCCCAATCAACTCCAAATCTTTTGTCACGATCCAGATACTGAATATTCAGATTCAACTTCAGACTCAAGATAAAGGGTCATTTTTCCTGACAGTGTGTAATTTTGTTCAAGATTAAGGATAATGTGATTTTATCATCATTTCATTTCTTTTTGATGTTTTCCTCCTAATGTCGTTCTACAGTATGTCTCAACCTCATTAGAAGATGTTCAGATTAGCTGATAATGAATATTAGCCTCCACTGCTATTCTTCTCTGTTTGCCCTATTTGTATTCTCTGCACAAGGTTACATCGTCTCAGCTCCGGCACAATTATAGGTATCTCTCGTGGAATAGGTGAAGTTTTCTGCATAATTCAGGACACATCATGTTTCCAGGACATGTTGTGTTTTTTCCCTAGCACCAGCTCCCTTCACTGTGTATACATCAACCCAAGAAGTCATTTAACCCTTTTCAGGTCACTGCTGTTGTGAACTATTTTGTATCAAGCTCTCAATCTACAGTTCTGTGCACTAAAGGAATAGTTTGACATTTTGGGAAAATATACTTATATTTGTTTCTTCAGTAAGGTTTAGATGTCACTCTCATTTATCATTTCCGTCTGTTACACATGAAGCTGTGCCAGCAGATGGTTTGCTTAGCTTACAAACTGGAAACAGCTAGCCTGGTTGTGTCCAAAGACAACCAGATCCACCTATAAGCACCTTTAAAGCTCACTAATTAACACATGAGACAGCTTGACAGAAATAACAGGACTCCAGGAAGTTACTGTTCACAGCCAAGAAATAATAACGGGCACATAATGCACTGAAATTGACATTATGACAAGTTGACAATTAAGTTTACATGAATTCAACAAAAAACATACATGTATTAATGACTGAGCTTTAGCAGGTGTTTGTCTGTGTCTGGTGTGTGTCTTACTTGATGTGGGTTTTACATGTAGATTCATAGTTAATGCACAGACATGGGAGTGGTCTCAATCATCTCATCACCATCATAACAAGAAAGCTAAAATTCTAAGTTTTCCCTTCTTACTTATCAGGGTTGAATCCCTCCAGTTCCTCCAGAAAGATGTTGCTGTTGGTGACTGTGTTGTCCTGGTTGGGCATGATGAGGAACTTGAGGACGGTCCCTCTGCTCGATCCGAGGAACAGGACGGTTCTGTTTCTATAAGGCCCGGCTTCTGTATCCACCACAATCTTGTTCAGCTGGTATCTACACAGAGTGAGTGAGAGTGCGGCATTAACACAAAGAGTTTAGGATTTAAGTACATTACAACTGATTGGTTTAGGTGTAAAAATACAGACTCTCGTGAGTTTAGATCATAATATGTCATTTTCTCTTGGGTCACTGCTAAATGAAATGAATTCCACGGAGAACAAACTGCTCACCAATTTGCATAGTAAACTAATTATGGCAGACATTCAGTCGTTAATAACATCAGTCAAGTAAATAGGCTTGGCTGGAACAATAGCAGAGTGTTGCTGAACTACACATAATACTGTGTGTATGAGTCAATAGACGGGAACAGAAGCCATGTTGTGCCGGGTGTTTAATATTCCGTATACATCCAGTCCCCATAATCCCCTGGTGACTAGTCAACAGTGTGACTCCATACAGTAGTAAAAAAAAGAGACACAGAGACAGAGAGAGATATAATATACTATACCTGCTTGCTTGCCACAACAGAAATTAACACCAAACTAGAAAATGGTGTTTGATTGATCTGAGTTCAGTCTTACCTGACCATAGTTTTGACTATCCAAGGTCTTTGTCCGAGTGATGGGATGGCTTCATCCATTAGCGGATGGGTCTTTACAAAGTTAAGCATTTCATCAGGGAAAGAATTGGATGAATTAAACCTTGATCCTTGAACAGCGCAGCCACCGGGTCTGGGGACAACAAGTGTCAGTACAAGTTAGGCAGACAGTACAGAGGCATTATTATTCCTACAACTTCAGGCCTCAGTGAAGATGTCTTTATATAATTAAACACCCAGAGAGTTCGCACTGTCACACTGGGACACATACTTTTGTCAATAAGTGACTGATTTGATTTATCCAAAATAACCTCATATTTGAAAGGTCTGAAAAGTGATGGATGAAGTCAAGACACGCCTTGACAGACAAAGGCTGTATCCTTGTGAAAAACGCATTTCAAAGATCTGCATGGCTTTGAGTTTACTCAACATAGTTTCTACAGGCTGTAATACCATGTGCATTATCTTCCTGCTTCATTCTTCTTTGCCTGTATATTTAACCAGTTTTGCTTTACCTGGTGTGTGTTTCCTTTTTGTTTGAAATCTAAACTCTAGACATGAACTGTGGCTTATAAAACACATTTAGTTAACCATGGTTAACTTTGTTGTTTATAATACTGTTTTCTTCTCATAGTTCTCTGAACAACAAACTGAACACAGGTGCTTAAACTATTTACAGCCATCTGTACCTTGGCTTAGGGATGAGTTCATCTGGAACTGGCGTCCAAATAGACTCGGGTGATTTTTGCTCCTTGAACCTCCCATCAAACACTGAAGCCAGCTGCTCCATGTCAAAGGCACACACCGCTGAACCTGGGATACTAGAGAAATGGAGAGACAGAGAGGTGAGACAGTGGACGATTGAGACAGAGACCCCTGATTGATAAAACACTTTGAGCTGATACAAAATGACTGTCAGTCGTGTGTCAAGTGGGCTTTGCATTCAGACGGGTTCAGAAAGAATAAGAGACAGGAAAAGAAAAGATAAGGTAGATAATATTTTCCCTGAAAAATAGACAGTGAAATATAAAAAAGGAAAGAAGTTAGAATATAGAAAGTCAATTGTGAGCATGAGAAAGGGATAGGCACTCAGTGAAGGTGAGAAATTGGATTTGGGCTGTTCATATTTTGACATTCAATGCTTGAACACAAAGGAAATTGTTATTGCGACAGAAAGAAAGACAGGATAAGATAGACGCCGTCAACTCTGTGGGCGAAGAATAGATATGCAGCAGATGCAATAGATAGATTTGCCTATGAGAAGAACTTGGCTGGATTTCCTGGAATATAAAATAAAATAGGAAATGAGTCACTGAATATTCCGCCTTTCACAAAGGGGAGGAAGATTCTCGTAAAAGAAATGAACCTAACAACACATTCCAGTAAAAAAAAAAAATCCCAGTGCACCTTAGAGGCTGTTTAACTACTTGTGAACCCTGCAACCGGGAACAGCACATCTGCTCCACGAAGTGTCTATTGCCCACACACATGCACACAAACAAACACACGCAGACAAAATCAACAAACTGAGAAACATTCATGCAAAGTTAGACTTTTTCCTGACTGAGCCCGATGATACATTTTTTGTTTTGGCTACAGAAAAACGAAGCACTAGGGAAAATGAAATAAAGAGAGCAGTGTCAGGAGGAGATAAGGAATGAGTTTTTAAAAAACATCCCGTTTCCTGCTCTGAGACTCAACTCTCTGCTCCGAATGTGTCCTCATCAATGACTAATGGTGTGCGTGGTGTGAGAGCTAGTGACTAAGTGCTAATACTTCGGCAATACAGTACACACACACTGAATAGGAGAGAGACTGAGTCACCTGCAACCTGCTGCTACATGAATCCCACACATATCCCATCTGTTTCTTTCCTTCTATCTCTCTCTCTTTCAAAAATAAATAAACACCCAACTGGTGATTTGAGGGTCTGTGCCCCAGCGATTACGAACTGAGCTGAGCGGTGTTTCTCTCAAGTGCTCCTTTGAAAGACACAGAAGGGTTTGCTAGGCCCTGAAGGCTGGGTTTTGGTAGCAGCGGGGATCTGTGCTCTCCTGATGTGCCATTTGATCAGGTTGCGCAGTCTCCCTCTGTACTTATCATTCATAGGCAGGGATGTGACTCAACCCCGGCCAGAGTGGTGGAGCTGCAGGCGTATCTGCGGATGGTACGGTGTCCCTCTAAGGACACCAGGCACCAGATGTTGTGTATGACATTTCTGCCAGCTTTGCACCAATGCCAGCTTGGCTTCCTTTTTCTACCTTCTCCAACCCCTCCACCCCCTCAGCTATCTCTTTCCCTCTCACTACAGGTCACTGGGTTTGCCCCGTGTAGAACTCTCTAACAGTAGTGTGCCAAAAGGCCTCAGGCTGTTTTTCTCTGAATTCTCTCAATTATTCTCATTTTCATTCTGTAGTAGTCTCCTGCTGTTTTTTCTTAGTCCATGAGTGTTGCTTTCTTGTACACAAATTTCATTTTCAATCATCGCCTATCTTCCACACTAGACACTACTTTTATTTTTTAATTTAAATTTAGCTTGTTTCTCTCTTTCTGTCCATTGGCATTTGTCCTTCCTTCACTCTTTCTCCTTGACTGGGGCTGAGTGACAGGCTGTCCAGACTAGATGCATAAGGTGTCCGTCTGAGAGGGCTGCTGTGGAGTCTAAAGTACTTCCTCACTATTTAGCAAGCTCCCTGACAGCTTGGAATAACACAGTCCTTATGGACACATGATGCCGCAAAGGAGTAGACGAGCAAGAGGAGAAGAAGGTAGGAGTCAAGGGAAGTTTCAAAGTACAGTATATCCTTTAATTGAGGAATTTAAGTCTGATAAAATTAAAATTGAGTACACCATCATTATAAACATAATAAAAAAGGACCTGGAGCGATATAGCATGAACTAACACTGGGGCTGTGTAATTTATATTAAAATGTTTATTTAAAAGTTGTAAATCATGAACACTTAGCCTGATTATCTGTTTAGTACAGTTTTAAAGTTGCCAATTGGAACATATCCTGTAGGTGTTTGTATATTTTCTAAGATAATTATCATAATCTGTTTTTTTCCAAAACACTTCTGAGTTTGATTAGATTTGTTTATTGTATTTGACTTGATTTGTATCAAACTTGGTATCAAGCCAGAGGGGTTTCAGATGTAATTTACCTTTTTCTTCTAGCAGAAATTTTTTAGTTGCCATGATGCAAGACAGAATAAATTTAACCTTGCAATAAATTAATGATTTTAAGTCTGATTAATTCAAAAAAAATGTTCAGCAGAACAAAGGTCCTGTGGCATTTTATAGAAATAAACATAAATTTTGGTGAACATGCTTATTTGCTTTCTTCCCAGGTCAGGTCTTAGATCGATATCTTTCATATACTGTACATCTGGGATATATGCTGCTGAAACCAGGGGACAGTTAGCTTGACCTAAAGACGGGAAACAGATAGCCCGGCCATTAATTTTCTTATCCTTTAAATAGAAATTCATCCAACTTGTACAGACTAAATTAAAACCAAAACAAAAATAACAAAACTATTTTATTTATTTTTACCCAGTTTTTACAAAACATATGTAAACATGAATAAAAACAGTATCAAAAAACATTCATATTGAACGTTTTCCAATTAGGCCTCAAATTCCAGACCCTCTGCAGTCCCTGAACTTCTAGCTTCATATATTCACCCGCAAAACCTCAAGTATGAGGTGTTTTTTCATACTTTTTTTCTTGACCATTCACATCACGCCCCCGTCCCGTCTCCCTAACCTGACTATCAGTGCCCATGTGGACTAGTTACCCGTTCTGTAACAACTCTGTATTTCTTGTGACATGGCTCTGCTGTCAACTACATGTGGTATGCCTTTTCCATCCCCACTTTTCTGTTTCTAGCTGTCTACATAACTATGTATTTCTTTGCCTTTTCTACTTGCAGGCCTGGGGGGACTAGCTTGCACATCTGCACATCTTCCCCTGTGTCACACTATACCTGTTCTCCTCCAGCTCCTTGTCCTCCTCATTTTCCTCCTCTGCTGCGTTTTCCCAGAAGGACATCCTGCTGTCTGACCCTGTCATATGAGATTCAAAACCAAACATGGCTTCCCACTCTCAGGATGCACTAGATTTACTTTACTTTGTATGGGATGTTTTTCTTGCATTCCTGTGCAGCTCCATTAAGCCTAATGAGCCAATGTCAGTCTATTACAGCAGCAATCGACATTTTCAGCTGCCAAAACAATAGCTATGCAATAACAGAAATGTTTGTTTTCAATACCAGTTCAGCACAGCATGATAAGCCGTGTTTTTGACATCTTGCTGCTGTTCTTTTGACATATACTGACTTATTTGAGTTCAGCTAAATAAAGTAGATACTTTCTTGACTCTTCTTCTCCCCATTGGTTTCATAGTCATATACTCTGTCTTTCAAGTTTGCTGTTGCTCCCTAAGCCTGTTGACCTCATGAGCATTAGCAGTGTGAGTGCAGGAGGTGCTCAGTAGGAAATCCAAGCTCTTCTTATATTCTTCTTCAAGAGGAAGAGCCTGGGGCTTCAGAGGTGGATGCAGAAAGGAAGGGGCAACTGGTGTTTTATAAATTGTAAGCAGAGACTGATGGATGCTGCAAATGCAACTCACTAACAGTTAAGGAGCTGGTATGTAGCTGTAAGATTATCCTGAGAGTGTGGACACAGAAGGAGCTGAGTTCATGGCAGATCCTCAGTAAATGCTTGACTTCATCTTGCTGTTCCCATAGAACAGTCCCATATAAGCTGCACAGCACTAAATGACAGGACAGAATAGCTATTCCTCCACTCACAGGTCCTGCTTCATGCTGCTTTCTCTGCATGTTGCCAGCCAAAGCAATTTGTCTGGCAAGCACTCAGCCAGTGTGGCGCAGTGGGCCACACGAGGCCAGTAGGAGTTTTGCAGCTCACCTCACACATTCTCTCTTTCTCTTTCGTGTCCATTTTCCTCCTTCACAAAAGTCCTTATCCATCCATCCAAACCTCCTTTTCTCTCCACCAGTCTCCTAGCAGTTCTTTAAAATAGGAGCCAGTAGCAGTCTACCGAGGCAGAGGTGTGTGTGTGTGTGTGTGTTCAGCTGGTTCTCCTCTGTGACTTCCTGTAAATGCTCTTATCTGAGAACCATTGTTGGTGTGTTTGTGCACGTGTGCATTTGTGTATAAAAGTGGTGTGTCTGTGTGTCTGTGTGTGTGAAGTGTCCATCTGTCTCTGCAGGCATTGCCCCCCTCTTGCAGACATTCAGATAAGATGCAGCTGATGTAACAGTTTGAGATCTCAGAGAGCAGGGGACGCACATGTTGTCCATTATTGACATTACTCCTTAAGTTTCTCATCTGTCTCTCCTCCTCTTGTTCACCATCTTCCTTTTTATTCTCCTCTGTCTTTTCTCCTTTTGTGTTTCTTTTTCCTTCTCATACAGCGAGGTCAGGACCCCACTGCTTTGAGACACTGTCCTGGAACTGATAAACTCATTTTTATATTCTAAGAAACAAAGAGTTGATATTATGCTGGAACCACTGACAGGTGATAGTTAATGCTGCTCACTGCATTTAAGTAAGAGACTGTATTGATTCCAGACCTGAGTCAAGTAGCAGGCAGTTGCAAGTTTTTCTAAGTGTTTGCCATAATGTACTTCCACTCCCAGACATAATAAGTGGTATCTGAGCCATTCAGAGAGTGTATGGAGAATGGACCATCACAGAAAAAGTATGCTGAAATCTTTTCTATGATTTGAGCCACTTAGCCTGCAATATGCTGCAGCAATACTTTCTTTTAAAGCCTTGAGTATCTTCATCTATGTGCAGTCTGCAGGCTACATACAGGATGATGATTCAAACACACATATACTGCAACGTCCATATATTCAGTATTATGATCACATTTTTTTAATGTTAAAAATATAATTATACCATAACATTGTCTGTGTCAGTATCTTCACACTAAGCACGATAAGCAAAAAACTTGTTTTTTGCACTCAAAACAAGGAGAATTACAATTTTCACCCTCATTTAGACTGAGAAACGTAAAACTCAACACTACAGCAGCGCATGGTTAGACTGAAACAATCCTATATTTGGAGCATTTAAAGGCTCAGTAGTAACTTTCTCTAGTTTGCTGTTTGTCTTGTCTTTTGCTTTGAAAAACCCCTCATCTCCTCTCCTTTATTCTCCTCTAATCTTTTTCCAATTTAATCATGTCTTTCAACAACCCACCCATTTGTCCTCAATGAAAGCATCACATGTGTCTTGGATTACTCTGTACCCCACAATCTTCACCTCTGCACACAGCCTCTTTCATGTCATCTGGAGCTCTCCTTGGCCTGTTGGAAGTGTTGCAGGTGGGTGTTGTAGGTGAAGGAACCAACTATTGTGGTCCACAAAATTTGACATTTTCATCTGTGTGTGCAGCTACACACTGGTTGTCTATTCCAATCACCACGGAAAGTCAAATGGAACATGGATTTTTTCTCTTCACCTCAACCCTCACAGTCACACATTTTTACGCACATACACACAAATAAAGCTAACTAACAGAAAATTGTTTAAATACATGTATGTCCATCTAAAAGTAGTGTTCATTTACTAAATCAACAAATTTCAAAAAGGCAGGTTGAAATGTTTACATACAGATAAAAGTTGTGATTTCAAATAGTTAAACAAAAATAGTGGAAAATTGTTAAAAATGTTAAAATAGTAAATGTAACTGATACATAAAGTAACTTTAAGCTACTGTAAACACTGTAAAATATGATTAAAGTTTAAAATGTTAAAAGCAACTGGTGGTAAATATTATTGAAATAAATGGTGAGGCATGATCATGGCAGGGTTGTGGGATACTGTACAACTGAAAAAAAAAATGTTGTGAACTGCTGATCTTGAGTGTCTTTGTATGCACATTTGTGAGAGAAAGTCATATGTTGTACCTGTTAGCTGGTGTGGAGAACACCCCCAGGATGATGTCCCTGCCATGCATCCTGATGATGGGACTGGTGGAGTGGAGCAGGTTAAAGTAGAAATGAGAATCACCGGGCACAGAGCAGTTCAGACGGGCCTTCAGGAATGATGTCCACTGCTTTTCAAGGACACGCTGAGAACCCCCATGGTCCCGCTTACACACCCGGGCCACTCGTGACACCACCACCTATGAGTAGTTTGCACAAAGAAGCTGAAGTAGGCATAGAAAATGAGCATGCAAATACATTTGCAATATACTGACAGGTATATCCACACTGCAGCTCACTTATAACTCCACTGAAAAGCTGGGGACTTATTGTAAAAAATATTTCCCAGGCTCTGGGTTTTATCTTCAAAAAGGCTAATTTAAAAGCTCTTTTCAACTCCGGGGTGATCTCTAAAGAGTCATTTGCATGCGATTTGCAACATGGAAACCCTGTTTTGACAGATCATTGTTTTATAATGGTAAATTTGATATCAATTATTCATGAAAATGTCAGTGCATCTCAAAATTACTTCTTTGAACCTCCTCATCCACAATGATAATGCTGTTTAAGTATCAATTTACTGTGCTCTCTGTAAACATGTCAAAGCCAGAGACCTTATGCAAGCACTTTTCCCCCAAATGTCAATTGCTACAGTCATTTATTAGAGTAACAGATTTTTCTAATGCTGATGTTTTTGTTTTCATAAAGATATATCTGCAGCTCTGCTAAAGGCAAGAGATATACAGAGTCACACAAAAAAATCTCAGGTTAATAGAGACATGAGTTGTTTGTTCAGGCTGTGATTTGTTGGATCAGATGTGCAGACTAATACAAGAATGAAAGGTCAGCATAGCTGTGGGAAAAGTGTTGATATTGACATTCAAATAATAACAGCAGGGAGATTTTAGACCGCTTTTCATGGTGTTGCATTTTAACGACACATTCACATGTTTCTCTACAGTCCTTTTAAAAGATGCTCTGAATGGACCAGCAGTGTGTCTCTCTGAATACAGAAAAATATTTCATCAGAATGACTCCTATACCTTCTCCAGGTAATTGAACTCCATGGCTATCTCTCTGAAGAAGAAGTAGATGTGAGGTCCCCACTCCACAGCACTGACAAAATATGGCTCTATATTGTGAGAGAGAAATAGTGAGAGGCAGCAGATAAAGGCAGAAGTACTGTATATATGGCATGAGAAGTGCACAGAGAAAAAAAACGTCCCATGAAATGTACTGTAGATGGACCATGAGAAAGCATATAGCAAAGATTCTTTGCGAATGCATCATTCACTCACACAACAATGAGGTAACATGAGGGCAGTGAGAAAGAGGCAGAGGCCATGCTTAATTTCATTACATGGTGAAAGGGGATTTCACACCAAACAATAAGCACATTATGACTCCTCGATGTTTCTGAGAAATGAGTTTCATGCTATGCATTTTGGTGTTATTACCCTCAGGACAAGCTACAACCTGTATGTCTTTTCAAAGCTGCTATTTGTTGGCAAGAGGACTAGAAAGTTTCCAACAAATAGTGCTTTTTGAAATTCAGTCACCTGGATGACAATCTGTGAGTGTATTATATTTTTTAACTGTACCATTGTTATTATTAGGTTTGACTGCAGACTGACCATGATGTGAACGGTCCATTTTGTCAAGGAGAAGCAAGTTTGACAGCACCGTGTTCAGTGACCTGAACATAGAGTTGTCAGCCTGCTGACTCAGCCCTCTGCCACTGACACATGTATTGATCCTGCATGCTCCTAAGTAATGTAGACACACACTCAACGTATTAGACTGACAACATCAACAACAAATGTGCTTGAGAAAACTGCACAAATGCAGATACGCTGGATAAAACACAAATAAACACACCTACACACCTTAACATGCATACAAAACACCCACCCACAGTCACACACACATGCACGCGCACACACACACAACACATTTTATCGGTACCTCTGAACCACTTGGAGTCGTGCTTGACGGTGCGCAGAGCAGGACTGTCCCCAAGACTACGGTAGATCACCGCATCAATGGCCAGGAAGTCTGTCACTGTGGCTGTAAACAGATTCCCCTCTGACACACGAAACACACACACACAATTGTGAGTTTGGACAGACTGCCAAGACTATAGCATAACCGCAAACAATTACAGCTGAAGTGAATGTTTTCTGAATGTCCTGTGTCATAAACATGACATGATTGACCAGTCAACAATGTAATTGCTGTAACATAATTGCACCTTCGCAGCACTCCCACACAAAAACAGCATTTTTTACTGCTAGCTAATATCAGATAATGGACTAATGGCAGAACGGTAATGGCTCCCTACAGTTTCAGCCACAGAAAACTGTTGATTATAGTGAAGTGTTTAAATCAGATGAAGTAAACACAATGAATAAAACAGTGGAATCACAATAGTTCTGTTTTCCTGGGTTTATCTAACATATTCTACTAATTCAATCAAAATGTCTTTGATGGAGGAACAACATAATTCCTAGTCACTAAACTGTAATGTGGGACAGCTCATAGTGTCACACCTCAGCGTGACCCAGGCACAAATGTGTCTTACCTGCAAACAGAGCTACGTTAGCGTGTTTGGGGTCGTAAGGACATCTCGCCATCCCACTGACTGTGTCTCCTACCATCTCCAGAGTGTCTCCCTTTTACAACACACACACACACACACACACACAGAGAAACACACACGGATGCATGCATCAATCAGTAAACTCCAAAAAAAAACAAAAAACAATATGAATGTATCTGCAGCAGCATCATGAAAACAAGCCACAAGAGAATGGCAATTAGGGAGTGTTACGGTAAGTGCAAACTAATGATTCACTGGTGGCAATTAGCCACAGCAACAACAACAAGAGAGTCACATTCTCATGCATAAATAAAATGGATAAACACACAGACACACACACACACATTATAATCACAGCCACATAGAGGATGACACACTCTTATAAATTCACACTCTCATAAATTAATGCTGACAATTCCAACTCTCACATAAACATACATGTACACTACATTCAGTGGAATCTCTGTTTTTCTCTCTTTGTCATTTAACAGATTGGTGAGAAATGAAATCCATCCTGTATCACACAAAAACATGAATCACATAAAAAATAAACACCTAAAACCTGACTTTTCTTGCCTTCCTTGATGCAAAGTCACGGTAAACTGGTTTATTTGGTAGCATTTCCAGTGTGACTGATTTTATAAGTGTACAAAGTTTGTGGATCTCTTTCTGAAGTCAGGCTTTGTGATGGGAGATGTGAGGTGACGTGCACCCATCCCACCCTCCTCCCCATCTAGTACTTTACTTCTGAGTAGGAAACATTCCCAGGCAGGCTCCTGACCAGCACACAAACTAGGTTAGGGCCCCACCCCTACAAGGTTAATTACCACATGGTCATGATGATATCATTGATGTGATCTGCAAATGCAGATAACAGATGTTCTATCTTCTTTGTTCTATATCTTTATCAAAAAAAGGTCTCATCCCAGGTTTCCAGAGACCTGTAGAGTCAAAGCCAAGAAGGGGCATTAAAACTGTTCTGTTGGCCCAACATCTGTTTTTAGGTTGTTCTTTCTTTCCTGACTTTAAAAGGAAGTCGCAAGCAAACTATTTCAGCAACACAAGCTAATTCTCATCCTTGAAAATAAAATAATTTATTGGTGTCATTTCATTAAAACTCAGCTATAAATAAAACAGTAGCTGGCATCACTAACTAGTCCCCAGAGAAACGACCTATCAGGAAGAGACAGGTGTGTTATACACTGTTGAAGCATGTCATTAGTGGCTGACAGATAATGGGCTAGCTATGTCTCAGTGTTCCACTGTTGTGCTATGTTTGAAATGTGAGAGACTGAAAATAACACTTAATCTGAAAAAGCCTTTGATAGTGAGAGGATCTTTTTCTCTTTCACTCTCAAACTTCAACTCAGCCTTCATCCCTCATTTAATATTCCTGCAGAGTGATGTGAAATCAGTCGAGCTGATGATTAATATTTATGTGTAGTTTTTCTTCCACAAGTTTCAAATTGTTAGTGTAATTGTGCGAGACAGGGATTTGTTGGGAAGGAGTAGCTGCATGCTGCTGAGCTGCATGGTGGAGGATTCAGATGAGTTGTTGCTGGATGTATACAAACCTTCAGAGACCAACAAATGTATTTTGAAAAGAGTGGAGGATATATTCAGAATACACTGTGATTTATTGTTCGGACACTCAAAAGTTTCACGTTCACTGTCTTAAATTTTTCCTCAGACTGGGGAATTGCCTTACTTTTTCAACGGCTAGCAAAAGGAATCAAACCAGGCGAACAAGTCACGTCTCCACCCTTGTCTTGCTCTCCTCTCCCCTTTCTGTTCTTCTTGATTATCTGTCTCTGACTTTAAATGATAACAAGCTCGACAGACCACAAAGTTTAACCACTGAGAAACAACAACTGTTGTATCTCAGGAAAACAAGACACTGGAACTGCCAGACAACAAGGATAAATAACTCCTAGGAAGGAAGTCAATACCACCTTGTCTGCTGAATGAGAAACTTTAATCAAGCTGTAAATTTTCACCTGAACAGATGTGCTAATTGTGCTATTGAAGTGAGCCACCTCTTCTGGAAAATGAGTTGAACCCCTTATCAATTACCGCACGTCATACCAATCATAAATACTAATGCATGGATGAACCAGTCGCATGTTCGGCGCAGCTACGGATGAATAGGAAATGTGTTTATCTTTACTTACAGTATAGTTGGCACATAGCGGGTTGAAGGCATTGGTCCCGCACACAAACAGGCCTCCTTGTCTGCTGAGCAGAACCTTCATGAAATTACGGCATTCATCCTGCAGCAAAGACAGAAAGAAAAAGAGAGAATTTAATATGCAAGAGGAGTAAAACTGAAGAGAAGAAAGGCAAAGCAATGGAGTGAATGGAGGAAAAACTGGGTTTATTTTTCAGCGAGTGATTATCCAAACTGCTCTGTGAAATGAAGCTTTTCAGTTGCCTGATGTGTTGAATTATCACACCATTAACGCTGTCAATCATATTGATACAGTCTAAAGAAACCTGCAGAGACTTTAAGTGTCTACCCTCTTCACACATGCACACACATACAGTATGCACACATACAAAGTTGCTCCTGATTGACACATGAGATTTAAGGCAAATTTCTTCACTGTGAGGTATCAAACTACACGAAGCCCACATAATGACTAAATAAAGCCGAGTCACAGTTTCATTCTACCATGCTCGTTCTTTGAAATGAGAAGTCGTGTAGGCACCACATGACTTAATAACTGCTTTTGCCCCACAGTGCCAAATAATAAATGTTGGTATAAAGAGACTGAGGAAATTACTTTCAAATAAATTCCCTTTTCTCAACAAACAATGCAGCAGTGTTCATAGTAGAAATTATCAAACGTATGTAACCTCTGACTTAACTTGCTGTGATGATCACACAGCTCTGAACAGCAGTGGCTGAATTACTTTTACTCACTCACTATTTAAACCATTTTACTTGTAGTTATTTCAGCCAAGCATCCAGCAGTTGTATCTAATATTTAAAGCTCTAGCCATTATCAAACTATTCAGTCATTCATCCGTTACATATATCTAAATAACCGACCATTTAGTCTTAACTAGCTATGTGTCAGAGTCTTTTGTGTTATTCTTTACGTGTGTTTTCAGTTCCTCCCTCACCTTAACCACGCCCCTCTCTCCACGCTCACTCACTGATTGCCCTCAGTTGCACCTCGTTCCTAATTAGTCCACTCACTATTTATGTCCTGCACTCCTCACTGCCCGTTGTCAGTTCATCCTGTTGTTCAAGTCTTCATCCTGGTCTACGCTCCTTTTACCCGTCATACATCTCTTTGGATATTCACTCCTGTAAGTTGGTTTGGGTTTAGTTTCTGTCCTGTCCTTTATCTCTTCTTTTCTCTCCTGGCCACCATTTCACGCTCCCCTTCTGTTTAGTTCCTTCCTCCATTTGTCATCTTCCCTTCATTTTAGTGTTGGTTTTAGGTGTTTGAACCCTCTCTTGTCCTGGTCTGCGTTTGGGTCTTCCATTTTGTACATGCCAATGACACTATGGAACCATTTCACTATTAGTTTTACTTTACTTTACTTTACTTGGCAGACGCTTTTATCCAAAGCGACTTACAAGGAGAAGACACCAGCAATTCTCA
>JAUBNQ010000020.1:9764641-9783648 GCA_032353495.1 Ctenopoma kingsleyae | reverse complement strand
CAATTCTCATTCGGTTTCCATAAATTCTGAGTTACAAAACTAAGAGCCCTGATAAGGCCTAACTTGTCAAGAAAAAAGTTTTAGTTAGTTTAGTTTTAGTTTTAGCTAAAACAACATTTAGCTATCTTTTCCCACTTTATCTTTTAAGTCTAACAACATAACAATTTATCCTTTACTTTAAAATAAAGTAATATAAATATTACATTGATAAATATTTCAATGTCTTCTGACATTTTACCATTACTGTTACCTAACTTGAAGTCATTTCCATATTATCAAATAAATATTAAAACGTCACCTTGAGGTATAAATACGCTTGGCTGGGAATCAACGACCTACAGTTTAAACAAAAGAGCTTTCCACATGATTGACATGAAAAATAATGATTTATACATTAAAATTTAATTTAAATTGAAATTTAACAACATAAAAAATAAAGGCAATTTACAATGAAGAAAATCTCTGTATGATCCCTCGCTATAGGTTCTGGCCCCATCTCAGGACCTCATGGAGAGTCCTGATACACAGGTTGGGAATCATTGTGTTGAAGGATTTAGAACCAAAATATAACATGATCATAAACAAACAAAGAACCTGTCAACACTGGTGTGTATATGAATGTGTTGGAATTTACATTTTTTCAGAGGGCATAAAACCTGAATTCCAGTCATGACCTTTGAGTTTGAAGCTAAAAGTACTGACAGCAGTTAGTGCGTAAAATAAGTGGTGATGTACAATGGTGGACAGCAACAAGCAAGCTCCACCTCAAACTACTTGTGTACCAGTCAGGATGGCACCAGCTACACATACACACCCGTGGTCTACACACACCAGATGGGGTCTACTTCAAGACCACCACCCACACTGATGTCATCGGAAAGACAAGTAGGGCTGGAGCTGGTGTGCTGGTAGTGGTGATAGAGCATGTTGAATGAGAGTGTGTGCGTGTGCGTGTGTGTGTGTGAAAGAGATCAGAAGGAAATCAGTAACATGAGAGAAGGGTGAGTGTTATTCCAGATGCTCCACCCTGCACCCCCCTACCCCTCCACTTTCCCACTTCACTCCCTGCAGGGTTCTCGATTTTCAACAGCAAGAGAACAGGAAAGGAGGAAACGTTTTCATGTGTGAGTGTAACGAGTGTGTGCGTTAGATGCAGGGGGTGTGTCAAGTGTGAGGTGTAAATTTCTAATGGTGCAGTACTATGTGACAAACTGAGGAGCGACAGTGACAGTATATGTGTTTGTCTCACTCCCCCCTACAGCATCTGTTCTTGTGTGAATGGTGCACATGTCTCTATGTGTATGTGCCTATAGTTGCATGTACATCGGTGTATCACAGCACAGCATGCTCATGTGCAAGAAATATTTGCATGCTGTTTGTCTGTGGGGTTGCAGTCTGTCAGCTTGGTCAGAGCTGTAATCACAGAGCCAGATGAAGCACCCTTAATAACAACCCAGTTCCACTGCCAGCTTCTTAGAGAGGGGAGTAAATACTCGGAAGTGCCAAACCACTGCACAAATGTACTCATTTGGCAGTGGTTGCACACATAAAATGAAACATTTCATGACTATGAAATAAAAACAAGGGCTGGATTCATCATAACATGCAAACTATTGAGCTTGGGTTGCCATATGCACTTACAGCTGTGGTCAAAATTCATCTCCTGCTGCATACATGTATTTGGCACTTCAAGATATGGGTCTTTTTATTTAAAACCCAATTCAGTCGGCAGGATTAGGGTCTTATTGTGGTTTCCATATTAAAAAAACAAACCAATTACGAAGGATCAGGCAGTGAATCACTGAATTAAACAATAAGAAATAAATCCAAACGGTGTGTGTCCTGGCTGGTGCCTCCTCCTTCTCCCCTCTCCCTGCTCCCTCACTCCCTGGGCAGAATCCAGACACAACGCCACCTGTGCTGGCTGGCAAGCCTTCCCATGACCCAGACGACTGCAGCTCTCCTGCTCTCCTCCTCCTCCTCCTCTTTCTCCACCTCATCTTACTGACAGTGGCAGAGCTGCTCTAAAAAATTAATCTGCAGCACAGATGAATTACAGAGGTGTATGCGCCTCGGTACAAATATAGACTTAGTTGTGAATGAAGATGAGATTTAAAAAGAAAATCATGTATGTGTGTCTGTGAAGTTTGCATATGTGAATGCATATGCATTTATATAAAATAGACATCAGCCTCTTGCTCTTGAGGCAGATGCATGTCTATTCTGCAGATGTTGCCAGATCAAGTCCTTTCTATTGCTTTTGTAATTTTCGGCACATGCATCTTCCTTAGACACAAAAACATGCATATCCAAAAGCATTTATAGACATCTTTGTGTATGATACCACACAACAACTTCTCTGTTGCTATAACATATCTGCTCCAAACAACCTGCAGCAGTCAGACACCATTAAAAGTGAGGTGGCTCCACCTTCTGCATCTGCTTTTCATCCATTATCTGGAATCCGACCTTTAGACAGAGATGATAAACAATCGCTTAATTTGGTCTAAGCCTGGGGTCAGTGTTTGTTTTAATGATGAGGCTTTATCCAAAACCTAAATTAACATGCTGTTTTACCTCTGGCTACAATAAGCATTCCTGTCTTTGGACTAACCAAAATACAAAACAGGTTCATACGTCGTAAAATCTACCGCTCGTTTTCCTGCCTTATGTGCGACCACCACATTTTTTATACTCTAATAAAATATAAAAAGTTATCACGATGACCTGATTTAGTAAGGTTCTCACAATAGGAGCCATCTAAGGCAGTACATTAGGGGGTCGTGTTTAGCAAGCTGCTCCTCTAAATCTCCAAAGTTTCCATTACATGCCTGGCTGGTCCCCTGATGTTAGCGACCAGGGAGAAGAGAGCATTGCTCTGCCAAGAGCTGCCATTGAGCCAGAAGTCTCCCACCCACACGAACACACAATACACACTCACAAAGGTTTGGCTAGCCCTCTTCTCAACTCATTAACAACAGGCCTGTGATTTCCAGAAAAATCACTGACGCACAGTTCTGACTGAAAACAGAGTGACTCTGTATGACAGGCAGAAAGTGTGTATGTTCATTTGCATGTGGGTGGAGGATAAATTAACAGCAGTACCAAATTAGCAGCAATGAGCTGTTCTGCGGTCTTACTCAGCATGTTAAAGCTAATCCGCATCCCTCTGCAAAACCTTCTTCTGTGTCTGATGGTAATTCTGACTGAACACACCACAGGCCACAAACAAACATCAGACATCAGAGAGGAGAGACAGTGAGATAATGAAGATAATAAATAGACATAAAGAGCAAGAGAGACATAGAAAGGGACAGTGAGGGAGAAAAAGACAATCATAGAAAACTAAGAGAGTTTTCCAAGTCACTCAGCCATGCAGCAGCTGAGCTCCACTCTGTGATGGAAACATACACACACACACACACACACACACACACACACACACACACACACACACACACACACACACACTATTCAATCCTTGAACCCAACACTTAACCTGAGTCACCCCTGGATAGCTCACTGTGTGACAACCTGCTGAGGAAAAAGATGATTATAAATCAATACAGAAAGTCATCAGCAGACAAAAATTAACGGGAATAATGTATGGTGCATATAAATGTATAGTAACGTAATATAATGAAGTCTAACAGAGGAACAAGTCACTATACACACAAAGCTTAAGTGAGATTTTCAAATGAGGACTACAACTACAAGAAATGAAAGTGACTCCGTGTGGGTTTTTTAATTGATTCACAGGAGTCAAAACCAGCTGCGAAACAGAATCTTCTGGCTGTCCAACCCAGTGCTCTTGGACAATTTGGGTTGGACAAATGAAAGCCTAGAGGTCCTACGAGAGCACGATCAGTGCAATATTGATCAAACAATCTCGCTAAGTGCTGCTCATAATGATGCCCGTTCGTGCTTTAAAGCCCTCTATATGGAATTGCCTTTATTTGCATGTACGCTGCCATGGCTGGATGTGTTGGCACACGGCCACCTGTGGGGAATGTCTAATCCACTATCTCTTGTTCTCTTTTTCTTTCATAAGAAGAGAAAGGGAAGAAGTGAAAGACGTGGAGGCAATGACAGCAAGAGACAATGGAAAGGGCAAATGCAGGAGAGTTGAAGAGACAGAAGAAAGCAAAGGACAAAAGAAAATATGACAGGAATATGCAAAGTGTGCGACAGTGAGGCCAACTGTGGCATTCATCAACAATCATTTGGTCAACAGGGGAGAGGAAAAAAAGCAGAAGAATTGGGATATTGAATTTTCAGCCTAATTAGAGAGAATATTACGTCCTTTGTGATCAACCAAGCACGAACATTTAATTACAAAACCAATTACAAGGTGGTGAATGTTTCACATGTGACACAACCATCCCCCAAGCAGAACAGGACATTTTCAGGAGGTGATGTAGAGGAAAGAGAGAGGGGACAAGGGGAGGAGGGGGTTAGGAGAGCATACAGAAAATGACTCCCTGACTTATGTGTTGCAGAGATATGGATTTTAATTGTGTTCATGCAAATATGTAAGAGGAAGAAACAAATAGCATAGATAAAACTAAAAACAGAAAAAAACACAATTTATAAATTATTATCATCATATGATACATGATAGCTGCTTTATGCCACTGACTTTTGACAGATGGCTGTAATGTGCCAAAAAAAGTTTGTACTAGCAATGGCAGGGATGAAAAAATAAACACACATAAAAAGAAGAATCCACTAATGAATATGAATGTTTTATCAGAAAGGAAATGTCTTAACACAATGCTTTTTGGTCATAAACAGTGAACGTAAACACATTCTCTTTAAAAGTCTTTACCTTTGTTTTGTTGTTGTTATACAGGATTACATTTATGGTTACTTTTATTATTATATATTATATATATATTACTTATTTGGAATGAGAAAAATAAACATTTTGTGTCATATTAACAATAAATATCAGCAAAAAGCACTGACCACACTGCCTTAAGAATATCTCGCTTGACTTTTAGAAACCCATTTCGCTTATACTCTAGTGAGTGTGTGCTTGTGTGTGTGACTGGGTGTGCTTGTGTATACATGCGTATGCACACACAAGCACATTCATTCATAAGCGTCTGAGCCCAGAGAGCTGACTGAGAGGACCTGGCACTGTTCTTATCTTCCTCACATTGCCGTGTGACTCACAGCATTACCAGGCAGCACAGTCATTAGGGGCAAGAAGACCTTTCATATCTCAGTCAGCCCCACAGCTCTCCTCTGGGCTGGCCAATAGGGACCCTCACACCCCCTCTCCTCTCCTCTCCTCTCCTCTCCTCTCCTCTCCTCTCCTCTCCTCTCCTCTCCTCTCCTCTCCTCTCCTCTCCTCTCTCTTTGTCTGCACCCCTTCTCTCTCACTTCCCTCTCCACCCCCCTTTTCTCTTAGCCTGGCTTTTTGTCTCTGTCCCTCTATTCTCTGTTGTGTCTGGCACTGTCTCACACAGATTTAATGTCAGGTGTTCTCTCAGTGTGTTAAATAAGTCATTTTTACTCTGCCTAGAGGGGACAGTTTCCCCCACCAACCATTGCTGCTGCACACCCACACCCACACACTGTTTGTGTGTGGCAGACAGCAGCTAGGGATGAATGTGTGTTGCAGATATAAGAGGTATTCGGGTGTGGGCTGCCGGGACAGTTCACCCCATCTCTTCCTCACTGCTTTGGTTTCCTGACGCCCACCTGCATTTTCTGAGGGCACAAACCAAATTCCTAACTCATGATGGTGAAACAAGTGTTGTTTAGGTGGGAGTGGCTCTGTCTTCTGATGATGTTCAGATGAGCATGGACAATGAGGTAATACATGCTCATAGCCCCCCACAACCTTCTTGAGGTTGTGCCCGCAGGCATGATCATCAGATGACAGATAAAACTAAATCTCAGGACAGAAATGGAGAACGTGATGTAATTTAGATGAAGAAGATCTGTGTGTGTGTGTGTGTGTGTGTGTGTGACTATATTCTAACTGTGCAGTCAGCATTTGTTTAATTTCAGGCTGTAAAAAGATTCATAGGAAATGATGCTATGAGAGGAGACACAACTCAGGTTTCTTCTAAATCAATAAACATTTAAAGATACATTTAGCCTTATTATCCATATATCTGATGTTCACCCATCTTTTAAATATTTAACATGTGACATTAAAAAGATTTTCTTAATATTTCTAATTGTTGTAACGTCTGTATAAGATTGAGAGGCAGAGAGAGAGAGAAAGGTAGAGAATAAATGTGTTAAATCAAATGATCAATGTTGTCTCACCTCATGTTTACCCTTCATCCTGCAGATCCTGATGTCATTCTTGTTTGACTCCCATGTTCTTTTCTATACAATAAGCAACACACACATACACACAGAGTTTAAGCTCTATTTGCATTTCTCTCTAGAGCACAATAATATTTTACAGCTTAATCATAAGTAAAGCATCATGGAAGGTGTAATTGCTATGTATGTCATGTCCAGAAAGTGCTCACCTTACTGTAGAACATCTCATCTCCTGCAGTGATGTCCAACTCCACACGGTAAAGGTCATCTCTGGAAAGAGAGAGAGTCAGCACAGCAATATCCAGAGCTAAGAGTAAGGCAAGACACTGCACTAAGCAAATCATGAACACTGGTTCCAGTGCAGAAGTAAAGTACAGCTAAGACATTATTGTTAGCTCAGGACAGTGTAGAGGTCAATTTCCAGGCCACATATTAAACACAAACTCTGAGTATGTCTATTTCCATTATAAAGTGTATAAGTGTGATTTTGCTACTAAATAATTCTCCAGTACGTAGTATACCTTCTGTATAACCTTGCATTGTGTGCAGCTGTGTGATGCACACATTTCTCCTTTGCTATTTGCTTCTGCTCATTAAACATGACTTCCTGCATAGAATTTGCTGGTGGGTCACTGAATATGGCTTATCAGTACTATTCACAAGCCTGAAATTAAATTAAAGGATTATTTAATCAAGTTGTTATTCTGATATTTGGACACCCACTCAAGTTGCTTAAAAACCTAACATCATGCATGTATTCATGATATTCCAAACATTACTTTCTCGCGCTGCTGATCTGCTGATAAATCTGCACTAACCTTGAACGTTCCTGTGAAAATGCAGACTAAATGAAAGTTGGACTAGGCAGCTAACAGCTGATGTTTGCATATTAATCAAGGCCTTGGTATCTGAAGCTCGGGCTTCATCTAAGCAAAGGTTCGTATTATTGCAGAATATTGCAGAACTATCACTTCCATCTCTGATCTGCTCTACCTCCCATCTGTGCTGCATCTTTTCTTTGTCTCTCCTTTGTCTTTGATAAGAAAGGGATTATTTTGTGTGTTTATTCGTATGAGTATGCGTACCATTTCAGCGTGTGCGTGTGTTTGTATCTGTTTTATTTTTTCTGACATAGAAAAAATAAAACTGATACAGAGTGTTCTTGATGAGAGTGCAGGTAGGCCATCAGGTTACTCCACTCCTGAATTATTCATTTTCACTTCCTGTTGGTGTGGTGAAGCTTCCCTGCTCTTACTCGACCTTGCAGAACAGGATAACGGCTGAATGGTGAAGAAGTGCGAAATCACCAAACACTTGCTCGGTGCATCCCTGCTTAATAGGCCAGAGTTCAAGCGTTCTCCAAACAGTGGAGTGTGAGGCGTAATCTCAACCGGGCTGCTTCAGCGTTGTCTTAGCATTAACATAATGAATATAGCAACAGGCCTCAGAATGGCTGGCAGCTAGCACTGTTGCCTCTGATAGTTCAGAGGATGGGGAATTACTTACACTGCTGCTTGTCTTTCTCTCTCGCCACCTCTTTTCTTGTCTGCTCCAGGTTACTCGAATGATGCAAACCCTGTGGCATGTATGTTTTTGTTTGTTTATATATGTGGTGGTGGATTTAAAGTGTACTGCATGAGGCAGAAGGTTAGGTTTCAAGGTAAGGACAAACTGTGAAACTGTGCAAAGATTTCATTATTCTTTATGTTGCAGGATGTGCACAGAGCCTTGAAACACCCTGGTTTGTTGGTTAATAAATTAAAAATCTGCCTCAACTTACAAAAATATGCCCTAAAACAACAAATCATGTCTCCCGTTTCACTCCCCTCGCCTGGCCTCATGTGTATATAGGTGTACAATCTGCGCGTGCCTGAGCTGTTATTCCATAAAGGCCTCTGACCCTTCTGGCTTGACTAATACAAAGTCAACACAGACTCAAGAGAAATTGTAAACCTTTCCTAAATTTCTTACTTGACCAGTTCATGAGCATTCTCCTTTTGGACAGCCAAACAAAAGCAAACTCAGGTCAGGTCAAGCCCTCATAAGCCTCTTAAGTTTTCCTATATTTCATTTCAGTTTTCCTGCCCTTCTTCTTGCAAGCTGCAGTCTTGGTGGTTTAGCGCAAGTCTTTCTGAGCCTGCAAATTGACTATGCAGGAGAAGCTGCACCACTGGATGAAACTGAAATAGAAAGATTTGAGCTGGCTACCTAGATATACTGACATGTCTGCTGGCTGACGGAGAGTGCTCTGTGGGACGTCTGTGTATGTGTGAGAGTGTACCTGCGTGCCCCAGTTCTCTACAACATACTGACTCGGAGCACAAAGTATTAAGTGATTGCAAAACTGAAAAGTGGTAGTAAGCTTGTGCATCCTGCCAGCATTAAGCTGATTACGAAAGATGTTTTTGTCAAAGACCTTCTTCAAGCATTAAACAACATCTGTTTACTTGAGTCTGCAACAGCAAAAAATTTTTAAAAAAAAAGTCCAATCACAAACAACAAAGACAACATCTTAAATAATTGATTAAATACCTGGAGAAACCAACTAAAATAGACTAGACAACAAAAAAATACACTTATTAAACTAACTTTTTTCTCTCCTGGCCCTTTGCTTTTAGTGTCTTCTCCCTGACTTAGCTATTTTGCTTCCTTTGTACCTGATTTATAAGTCATTTAAGTAGCATAATAAACAATGTACCACAATTACAATGTAAATGTAATTTAATAGATATCATGTTACAAGTTATATTTGTAAACAAAATGGTTGAGACTACAGATTTCAACCTCTCAAATGTGGGAGTTCCCAGAAATAATTTAAGAAGTAAACACAGACGTGTTTGACGTGTATTTTTTCACTGTTTGCTGACAAAGAATATCACAAACTTTTTTATGAATTAGTCAAGAAAATAAACCAGAAGACAAACTGATAATAGGTATAATCAATAGTTTCAGCCAGAGTAACTTTTCCAAAAAAATAAAAAAGTTGTAGATTGAAATAACTCAGCGTGTGACCTTTTTATCATCATTTCATTATGTGCAGTAAGTTGTTGTTCACTAACTGCCAAAACTGTTTCCTATGAACATTTGTCTCAGATGTACATTTTACAGTACCCATATATTCATGTGTCCATGTGGGTGTATTCACCTGTGCGTCTGCGACTCTCACAACATAAATCCTTGCCTGCATGCTAAACTTTACGTCCCAGACTCACTAAAGCTGAGCAACCTAGAAGCTTTACATGCCACAGCTGATGATCTCCATGTACGCCTGCAATCTGACCTGGCTGTGACTGCTGTGTGACCTCTGAGGTCAATGTCTGTGGGCCAATAAACCTCCAACCTGCTAATAAGTCAGGATACTTTCCCTAATGCAAATCGTAAACATAAATAAGGCTCGGTCGTGTTCCTTTGGCCATCTTGTCAAAAGGTAACCACTCTCTGATTGGTTTACTTGTGTGGATTAGCCCTTTGGATCTGACTGAGGGCTCAAGACCACAGGATCCGCCGCTGCTCATCTTGACAGCAGTGAAATGGGACTTAGCACAGCAAGGCGCTTACTCCACCTGCCACCAGCCAAATACATAGTTTACTTTCATTTAGCAAGGATTGGAAGAGGACAGAGAGAGGTAGCTGCTCTCAGCAGGCGCTTGGGGCATGGATTTAGCAGCGCTTGCAGTCTGAGGAGCAGCTATGCTAATGGTGACAGGATTTGAGGATGAGTGAGGCGTCTTATCAGGCGATGCACTCTGTAGGAGCTTTTGGCAGTCATACCTGCCACCACAGGTACTTATTTTATTTATTACACATTTTAAAATGCTGCCTTCCTGCTGGGCTGTCTCTGGCTCACACATGCGTTGGTACACAGATGTTACTTTTCTTTCCAGACTGATCATTTCCTGTCATGAAACTGCAAACGCTATTAGCCACTTACAATAAATATATAAATATACTCTTTCTCTGTATCTCTCTCGTTGTCATCAACACCCCTCGCGTCTCTCTTCTTTCTCTCTGTCAGTCTCGCATTTCATTATCGTCAAGTTAGCTGAGACATTCATATCAGTTTACCTTTACTATTCATTAAAATGTTCAGTAGCTGTAAATTTGAATGAATGTTTTGTTAACCGTTGCATGACTCTAGTAATATTTTAAAGCAGACATTCAGACTACAGTAGCTGCAGTTGTCTGTGTGTAGTTTTATTATCAGGCTGAGTCTGTGTGTGTGCTCATAGACCCCCTCAGTGCAGACAGAATGGCTGGAACCATGTTACATACTTTGATATATTTACTACCATGCCTCAGTAGTTAGACTGGACCAGCTGGAGGCCAGGGACTGGGTCATTTCCTGGACCACTGTGGCATTTCTTATTGAAAACCACTTCAATCTTCTTTTAGACTGCCACTATAGCATATAACCAGCAACATATGTGGGAACTGACTGCGACTCATTTTTAGCACGTTTCAAGATAAATTAATTTTTGGACAACATGGGTAGTAAATCTTGCTGTATGTTTTTTGTTAGCTCAGTCTGCTTCAGGTCAGCTTATGAATAGCTCCGGGCCGCAACAGATTTAGCTTTACGTTGTAAACCTGGTGCAGTTGAGTAGGCTGTCTTCGTCTAGCCCTCCTGACCACCAGGGCTACTGTCTGTCCAGGAACAGCGCATTCAACAGACTGACTGACATATGGGGAAAATCATCATATGGAGAACAGGCGAGAACATATTTGTCAGGCCAAATATCAGCCTTCAGATGCAGCTACAGTACCAGACTTGTTACAAAAACTGTCTGAGTCTGTGCTAATCTCACTGCAGTTTGCAATGTTTGCAATTCAGTCCATAAGGCTTTGCAAAAATAATTTCACACAAAAGACAGCTTATTAAATGTGACTAGCTAGCACTGTCTTAGAAACATTTCTATGGTTCACCCACACAGGACTTACTAGTTACTTAGTCCATATGATTAGGTGGACATGTACATATTGTGCCTGATGGTCCGATTGTATGTCGTATATATCAATTATATGCGTGTGCTGTACCTGGCTCCGATGTATAGTGTTCGATTGATTTGGAGTACCCTCTGGATGTGTAGAGGCTCTTGTCTCAACCACGTTCGGTGAGGTCGGCCCAGAAACACTGGATATCTTCTCACCACTGTCAGTGAACAAAAGACAGCGACACACAATGACTGATCTAAAAGTGACAACCGTCTTAGACAAAAGTAATCAACATAACAGTTGTTTTAGTTTGTTTTGACAGTTTGGCAGTCACAACAGAGACATTCAGGTTGATGTGGAGACAAAGTTTCAGACCTGCATTTGAAACAGCAGCATATCTCCTGCATTAAGCATACAGAGACACGGAGAAGAGCACAAACAAATAATCTTCTGAAAATGAAAGATGCCTGAACCAGACCGCATATGTCAATGTTACATTCACAAGTTCTGCAGACTGATTGAGGCTCTTTTTGATGAATTGTTCATTTACATGCTTCTTTTTGTTGACAGGTTTGGCTTGTTGTGTTGAGCCAACTGATTCAGATCATTTGGGAGGAGAGTCACAGAGGTAGGTGACATAAAAACATCAGAATGGTAAAACAAATAGTTCACAGCGCTTCAGAAAACTGGGGATTCTGTAGGTTGAAGAAAGAAATCAGAGATAAAATGTGGAACATGGATAGCTATTTTACATCACGTTTAACAGATGAACAAAGGCAGAGTGTAAATATAAAAGTGAAGCAGAAATAACAGTAACATATAAATGACATGAATTAATAATGGAAGATGAATAAGTCTTTGACCTTGACTGAGGTGAATGAGGTGAATTTTCATCAGGCATGCTTTCATTGTCTCTCTCGCCTTGGCATTATTACTTCTTTATATTCCACCCCGCACTATATTGGTCTGTTACATTTACTTATTTAACTCAATGTCCTATTTTCTTCTGCTTCTGCTTTATTTCTATCCTGCAATTTCTTTCTATAGTACCCACATCACTCTGTCCTCTGATCTACTATGATTCATTGTTTTGTCCTCCACCTTTCTGTCTCTGTCCACCTCCACACTTCCCTCTATTTGTCTTGTCTGTCCATTCTGATGAGCTAGCTTTTGTACTATAATGTATACCTGCTGTAAACCACAACTGATGAGCTGAATGGAGCCACTCCAGTGTGGCACTCAGTGGCCCGACAACCTCTGCACTCTACTGTTTGGTGGTATTGATACATGGAGAAGTATCTTGACTCAGCTCGGAAACCTTTGATCAATATTATTGAACTGTAATCTATCAAGGTCGGGCTTAAACTGGAGACTGCCATGCTGATATGGAGACTCAAAGTCTGAGTGTGTAAGGAGCTCTGTCTCTTGAGGGCCTGAGTGTGTGTGGGAAAGTCATGAATACAAGAGTCCCTTCCTACACTCTGCTCTCATTCCTGAGTACCCCCAAACCCCCCTGACCTGGACACCAGTCAACACCCTTCGTGTGAGAGCCTGTCTGACCTCCACGGCCTACACCATGACCCTCCTCCATGTGCTCCCCCTGCCTACTCAACACCCTGCACGCTAGGGTGAGACCCCACACCTCACACTTCACGACATGAGCAAGAGGGGGAGTAGGCGGCTAGAAGGCGAAAAAGTCAGGAGGTCAATACCTTCAGTTGGGATGAAGTTGAGGGGCCCTGGTTCCTCTGGGAATGCCGAGCTGGTCGTCTGGAGAACCCAACACAGCAGGAAAAAAGACGGAGGGGCCACGGTCGCCATAGCAACAGAGCTGTAAAAAGTAGCTGTGGAAATGACAGCAAATGGAGAAGAGAGAGTGAGTTTTTGCTAAATGAAAGCGAGGAGTGAGACATGCATAAACATACATAGATATACAGATATTCACTCACTTAATCACTGACTAAGTGATTGGCTAATTTTCTCAACTGAAGCTTTATCTTTGTGTTCCCACAGCATCTCTATCTCTTCACCACGATGTGAGGAGAGATAAAAAAGCTGCTCACAGAGAGGGATTAAGTCATCCTTTGAGGCAGAAGTGTCCAGTCAGCTCTGAATGCAGCCAGATCGCTGTGGCATAACATCACCACATCAAACATCACGCCACCCGTGACACATCTGAAAACGATGAGAGGGAGGCCTATGGACGAAAAGAGGGGTCGACATCTTGGGCAAGACGGAAGGCAAGATATAGGCAGAGAGTGAGTGAAAGGATCAATAACACTCCAGACATCAAGCATTATACAGAATATGAAAGAGACTGAGAGAGAGAGAGTGAAGTGGAGTTTACTTAAATTAAATGCTTGCCAGCGACGCAAATCACCTCTCTGTCGGAGGAGCTAAACTGAAGGTATTTTTCATCGGGGCACACGCAGCTGTCGAATGTGTTTCATGTAGAAAAACAAATGATGCCCAAATTAAGTTACACTACATGATCCATCTAGAAAATGGCTGAGGCATTGTGCCTTGTGGGAGAGCTACACAGAATTTCTACTGAGTACAACCACAAACCTCAGAAAAATTACCCCCAAAAATGATTGGGTCGGCTGCAACCTCTGCGGGTTCATGCTGCAATTTTGCTGCTGTAGCACGTGTGTGGTGGAATTCAATGTGCCTCCAACACTTGCACTTCTATGTAGGTTATTATTATCTTGAACTCTGACTCATCTGTGATAATCTATCAATTTTTTCCTCTCCGTTCGATCTCGGCAGGAAATTATGTGTCATAGCAATTTCACGAACACACTGTAAATTACAAAACCCCTTAACTCTACTTTGATCTTGTTGCTATCTTAATGTTGAATCCAGCAATGGGTAATTTGCTTTGAAAATCCAGTGGAGAGGTCTTTCATCCCCAGCGCTGCAAACACAAAACATTTTGGCAGTTCTTTCAGCCATGCACAATTGCAACATGTCAAATTTGAATAACCAAGGTTGGATTTTTATGCAAAACGATAAGCATTTTACTGTGGTCACAGACGCACAATGTGTAAAAGAAACACTTGCTGAGTGTATTGTATCCTATGTCAGCCTCTCTTAGACTCTCTGTAAGTATTTTTCAGTTCAGTTCAAGTCAAGTTTAAATTACATGTTGGGCTACTATGAACTATATTTTTTAATTATTTATATCAATAGACATAATAAAAGTTGAAGAATGATTAAATCAAATGAGTAATATAATGATTGTTTGACAATGAAGAGGCAGACAGGAAAGATGAAAGACGGCACGTGCTGTAATCATTTGGCTACCAGTGCCCTAAGATTAAGTCATTTCTCTATTGGCCTTGCTTTGGGCACAGTGGTATTGTCATTGCCACAAAACCTGACACAGAGTTAGAAGCATCTTGTTAAAAACATGCTACGCCATATGTTGATCTGTTATATGTTATAATAAAACATAAAAAGTAGGGAAACTGACACTTTATTGGATTGTAATAAATGCTCTAACACAGAGAGTCATCAAGTCAGGCTATTCACTCATTAATGTCAGTGACACACCAACATCCACCTAAAGTAACATGAATACATTTGTTTTATTCTTTAAAAAGTTATATAGTTTTGCTTTAATTACCTGCTTCCCTGACTTGGAAATAAGAGATCTAACTCATGATTAATAACCCCAAACCAAAAAGAAATACCAAAAATATTCATGTTAATTAAAATTAAGTAATTAACTAAATTAAGTACAGAAAAACGTATAAGAGAAAATGAACAAATAAATTAAAGCTGACATAGTGTATGTTATAATATAGTGTATTTATAATACCAGCTTCCTTTCCAAATAGATTCCTTTCTCTCTCACACACTCCCTCTCTCCCCCCCAGGATACAAACAGCCATTGTATAGCCCATCGCTTTAATGGAGTCCCAGACATAACCTTATCAGGGCACATAATCTTTATGGGACATTTCTGAAATTCCCTGCTCTGACATCAGAATAAAAGTGGGAGGCATGCTAATTACGCAACACCCACAAGCCAAATTACAGGAGGTAAAGGAGAAAGAGTCACAGAGAGAAGAAAGAAGGTCACGGGGTAGAGGGAGAGATGGAGTGAGAGATAAGCTAGAAACAGAGAGAGAGAGAGAAGATGAGAAGTCAGTATATCCAATCAGAGATTCTATTGTTTCTGCTATTAATAATGTATGAATAAATGTCAGGCAGTACGCATTCGATTAGTATAATTACACACCCTGGGCTATACAATTTCATGGGACCTCAGAATAAGTAGATACACAAGTATTAAAGTGAGTGTGTATGTGTGTGTATCGTGTGTGTCTGGGCCTGCAAATGGTTCTGAGCCAAAGCATCTCTGTAATTATGACAAATGGCTGTAGTCGACTCCATTCAGAAGCCTCACTGCGTGGCACAAGTTGTACAGTAGTACATTATCATTGAACGAGTAAAGTCACATATAGCCATAGCACATTTTGCTATTTGGAGGAGACACTAAACCAAAATATTCAACCCCAGGGTGCTATAGCACTTCATGTTCAAAATTGAAAAGGCAATAGATGTCACTGAAGTCATATTGAAGGTAGCACATTGTGTGGGCGCCATGGATTTAAGAATAATTAAAAACTGTACTGTCAGTCGCACATTATCGTGTCAGTTCTTACACTGTGGGGATTCTTGTTTCCAGGGTTGTGGTAAACAAATATATATCGGGGAGTGACGACAGTGAAGAGAAAATGCAAATGTTATCTGGTCAAGTGAAACTTCAGTCTGAGTTTTAATACTTCATTCAATCCAACTTTTTAAAATTTCTGTCATGAATTGGGAGTCATGAATTCACCACTATGCTCTGCTTCAACAGAATTTGCACAGTATTGTTAATGTTTTCAACTGCAGATCAATTTGATTATTAGTGTTTAGGTGGGTAATTTTGTCAATAAAGTTACCGAGAACTCATTTAGCTGCTGAAAGGGTGGGAGGAGGTTGAGTGTAGAAGATGCTATCTATCTCACAATGGTGATCATTTTTAGGTGCCTGAGAATGATCATCATTGTGGCCAACTCAGATAACTCAGTTAAGAAATAACCAGCAAATCAATAACGTGTAGTGTCTTCAACAAAGCCCTATTGAGGACAGATACTGTTCGGATACAGAGTCAAGTCAGGCTAAACAACAGAGGCTTAAAAGAGAAGAGGAAATAGTTTGATGATAAAGTGGAGATGTGAGGAATGACTGCAATGTTGAATTGGATGCTGGTTATATAGAGACAGTGGCCCTGTGCTGCAAGGGTTTAGATCCTCTGCATGCAAATAGAACACCTAATCAAATGAAGTAATATGCTCTGAAATGTATTTGTAGCTTATTACAGTTGCCATGGCTATCACTCTCTCCTCTCCTCTCACTCTCTCTACCTTTTTGATTTCATGATCTTGTTATATCTTGGTTTCTCTCTTCATATCCCTTAGCCACAGCTTTGTCAATGCAGGTTTCAATGTGTTCTCTTTACAAAGCTGTGAGGTACTTGTTCTGAAAATTGGTTAACACGGTTGAAAGAAAACCAAGATTATGCATGTCCTTTATATATGGAAAATGGTAATAAAATAGAGCAACATTAATGTGGTAATGTGTAGTGGTGGTTGGGGTATTTATAATTTAAACATTTAAAAGTGGTTGTCAAGCATTATGCAGAAGTATCTGTACTGATAGAACTAAGTACTCAAGCAATGGTCTGATATAATCCATTTTCCCATTGGTCGCACAGGTTCAAAAGCCTGCATGGAGAAAGAGAATGAATAGAATGAATCCAATCCATTTATTATCATTTTACAAGGGAAATTACATTTTTCATTCACCATTTCTTTCCTCTGCTCTCATTTTTTATATAATTTTCAGGTACTGCATATAAAACCTGCACTCATCAAGTTTTTATACTAACGATTACATGACCTGTATGTGTAGGTATACACGTAAAAGTGCATGTGTATACCTACACATACAGCCTACAGTTTGTTCATCAGAACACAACATGCCCATAATGTTAGCAACTAGATGGTGAAAATAGTGGAACATTTAGCAGATAAAAAAACAGATAGATAATAAATAGAGTTAATACTGAACTTGAACTTGGACTTGGACTTGAAACATGATTTGAAATTTATGACAGTTTTGCTCCAAAGCCAATTAAAGCAGGTTTGGCTTTCTGTGACTGATAAAGAATTCAATTCAATTCAATTGTATTTATATAGCGCCAAATCACAACAGAAGTCATCTCAAGGAACTTTACAGGGTAGAGTTTAGAAGAAGATCTGATTATATCTTCAAAAATATCTGCACTGTAAAATATTTTCTTTCACCCTGTCTTTTAATTTAACACAAATGTAGCAGTAGTTCTAGTAAAATGAACTCTACTAGCAATAGAAGATGACATAATGCTACCAGACCTTTCTTTTGATTCAGTTTAATTCACAGTTCACAATAATACTCCATAAAAAGAGATCATACTGGAATGGGACCAACAACAACCAGAGAAATTTCAAGCTCTAATAACCTTTATTATTTTAAGGGAGAAGCACAACACTCAAAATACCAAAAGACTCTGAGCTTCCTTAAAACATATTTTAAGATGAATTAATGTTCAGATAACTATGCCTTTGTCTCAGGCACAAGGGTGAGCTCCAATTTGTCCCACTTTTGTTTTTCCAGATCACCAAGATGACCTTCAGAGATGACTGCACAAGACTGTGGGGAAGGATATTAAGTAAGCAGTGGGAGGAATTTATGATTGTTCCATTTTCTTAATGCAGATTTAAAGATGCTCTATAGATTTCCCAGAGACTGGTCTAATTGTCATATTAGTGAGATAGGAGAGGCTGCTTTATGGAGTGTGTGGAATCAATGATAGGTGATAGCCTGATGCAGCTTGGATCTCCTTCAATCAGCAATACCATACGTGCTGTACTTGCAGGAATGTGAGGAGGAAGGAGAATAAAGAATAAGATGTGAGAAGGATTGCTGGAAGGGAGGATTTAAGGCAAAGATGGAAATGAACACAGCAGGCTATAAAAAACTGAAGTGGGAGAGTGTGGAGAAGACAATGCAGGACAAAGAAAATGACAAAAATAATGCACTACAGGGAATGATGAAGAGAAACAGAGGTGAAAGAGAGACAAGTAAGACATTCAAACAAAGAGGGGGAGTTTCACCAGATATATAGAAAGTGAAGCCAAAGAATGTCCGGAATGAGACACAGAGGAGAAGGAGAGTATACAGCAGAGCACTGCCAGGTCTCCACACTGAGCCAAGAGTACACTAGTGGGAAGGACCTCCTGGCTCAGTACTTGCCTGGTTTGCAACCTATTTAAAAAGATGTCATTTGTCTGCATATTTCTGTGTGTGGGAAAGCGGAGTCCCTCAAAGGTCAATAATTGGTCCATTTCGTTTAGCTTGCACGTGTTGCCTCTAGGCCTCCTAATGCAGAAACACTGCCTTAATTGCTATAATTACACTGATGAGACACTGTTATAGACTACATATCATTGTGCAAAGGAAACCTCAAACTTTTGAAGTTGCTGGTTGAGTACATCAAAGAGAGAATTAACTGGATGTGCCACAACATCCTGCAACTCAGCAAAGACAAAACCAAGATACTTGTTTTGGTGCTTAGACTCAGAAAACATGTTCTCATTAGCCTCTCCCTTTAAGTAACACAAAGTTAATAAATCTGTGTGTTGTTGATTAATTGTTGATTAATTAATTAATTAATTAATTAATTAATTAAT
>JAUBNQ010000020.1:9742036-9755212 GCA_032353495.1 Ctenopoma kingsleyae | reverse complement strand
TTCCCTAAAATACAGTATTTCATACAAACTCATTTTCAGTGTTATGCATCAAGTGTTGCATCATACCAGGACTTCCAACGTAGCAAACACAGTATGTACTGGTATAACCAGCGCTAATGAAGACTCAAGCTTATCCATCTGCATCCAGAATAGAAACATACAGCTGAAAGACAGCTGTCAAGACTGGAACAATTTTAGAAAGGAAGAAAGAAAAAGAGGCAGAAAATTGATATCTGGAGGTGAGAATGGGAGGAAAGGTAAAAGAAAAAAGAAAATTTAGAGAGCGAGCAAAGACAGAACGTGGAGAGAGAGGTTGAACACATAAATGAATTTTAGAGCCGGAGCGAGATGACAAGGGGAGATAAAAAACAAAAATAGGGGGTTGGATTGGAACGGCTAGAGACAAATGGAAAGATAGTGGAAAGGCAGCCTTGCCAGCAGTGTGGTAATGCCATGCTCTCTTGCTAAAACGGTTTGGGTCATGACAAGATAAGGACAGCAATCACAACCTGAGCCTCTATTTTTACACATTCTAAGTGGTACCTGAATAATACTCCCAAAAATATTTTTCCTACATCCCTTATCAGACAATACTATTTTTCAAAAACCAGGCTCCCATAAACACAGGGAAAAGCACAAATGATAAGCTATTATAGTGGCATTAAGCAGAATTTTTTAAGGACAGCCACAGTTCATCAATTTATGTGCTTGTGAATTAGATTGGTGCCTTTATGAATCCAAGGCCATAATGGCTGGTTCATTTCTAATTCTTTCCTGACCACACAGAAGAGGACTATGTTTTAGGCTGCGTATGTCTTAGTTTCTGTGAGCTTTGAAATGGCAGCGCAGTGTTAATCAGAATGAGTCATGCTGTGAGAAATCTGTCAGAGAAATAAAAACCAGTGAAAGCACAGAGGGACAAAGGCATGAAGGAAGTGACAATGGAGGTTTGAATTATCATACATCAAGCTATATAGTTGTTAATTAACCTCAACATCTACCCCTCACTGTGCTTTCACTTATTTCTTTCCTGTGTATTTCCTCCTCTTCATGTCTTGCTCTCACTCTCCATGTTTCTACAGTCAAGCCTTGCTGTGTTCCTCAATGCCAATGGGTGCTATGGCAACAAGACATTGACTATCATACAGCAAATCAAGATGTGTGTGTGTGTGTGTTTCTGTCTCTTTGAATATATGCATTTTTCACCTTCTATTCAGGGATTAAGGCCCTGTCTTTGTGAAATACACTGTGCTTGATGCTCGGTGATGTAATGACTTATTACTTAGTGAAGTACCATAACGGTGCGTTCATACAAATTCCTTCATGTGGGGTTGTAAACAACTCTCGGCTTCAGATTCTCTTGCGAGGCTGTCGCGTGCATTGCGTTAGAGGATATTTGTAAAACGCTGATCCTTTCGCCAGGTCAGGTCTCATTGATAATGAATGGCAGTCGTTGTTGGCCCAGGCTTTCAAATCTAAATCCTGCTAAACTTGAGGATGTTTTTTCATAGTTTTTGACAAAAACTAAACAAATAAAATAAAAAATGATAGAGAGAAAAAAAGCTTTGGATCTGTCAATTTAAATTCTTATTATTCTAAGCAGTAAAAACAAAGTCAAAATGCAATATGTTAAACCCTAGCATTCAGCTCTCATCACTCTTTTTTTCTATTACAGTTATCTGGCCAGTTCACATATGCTGATGTCAACCTCAGGCTATCTTTTCCTGTAAGCACTTCCAGGCACATCGTAGTTGCTAATGATTACAAACTTCCCACACAAAAATAGTTTAGAGCTCACAGTATACATTAAAAGTTATCTGAGATGATGAGAAAACAATCACAGCCTTTCTCTTAAGGTGTAAAAAAGTCAAGAGTACTTTAATTCTTAGATCTCTGTTTTTGCTGTCTAAAAAAGCAAGAGTTCACTGGAGTGAGCAAAGTCTGTGTGCCTATGAAGAAGGCAGCAAAACACTGAGGGCCAAAATCCATAACCAATCACGAGTAAACCAGGAAGTTAGGCTCAGGCTGAAAATGCTCTTTGCTGTAGTAGCTGGCTGACTTGTTGAACTGAGCTTCATCTCCCCAAAGAGGCCAGTGAGGCTGCCTCTTTTATCCTCAAGCCCTGATGAGTGAACTGCTTTGAAGAGGGTTTGAGTAATGAGGGTAATGCTATGTAACCTGGCAAGTTGCTGCACAAGATGATGCCAAGAGCTGCAGCCCTGGGGGGGAGATAGCAAGAGTAGAGGATGCAATTGAAACCTCAAAATGCACAAAAATATATGTTCACATGATACGGAAATATGTCTGGTTTTAGCTTCCAGTGATGTTAATATGCAGTTGCTGCTCAAAGTGGAGAGTTGACCAGATGCTGGGATGCATTTTGTATCAGCTGTATTAGGTTTGGCACCTTCCCTGCCCAATCAGACAGTCGTTGTGATTTACTTGATAGTGAAAAACACCTGTGAGAAAACTGAACTGTGCGGAACAGCAAATATTTTGATTAAAATACCAAAGTACTAACAATATGGCCTACGAATAACCACCTCAAGGTGCTTTGCTTTGTTCCAACAGAAGCGTTATCACACTTACAAAGATATTTAAGAGAGGAAATTCAGCATGAATGCAGCAATTTCAGAGAAAATATTTTAAGAAATATTTCAACAAGTAACTGAATTCTTTTCATTCTCACTGCCTGCTTCACAACAGAAATTGTCCGTCGTCTACAGGTGTTATTGATAGTTATTACAAAACACAGCTTTACGGTCTGAGTATATGTTGGATAATCTTTCAGGCTTAAAATAATGTATAAATCATTTTGTGTGTGTGTGTGTGTGCGTGTGTGTGTGTGTGTGTGTGCATGAAACTCACATTAGAATAGTCTAATAGCAAAACTACTGCATTCACTCAGGAGATTAATCTAATGCAACTTTACAACCAGTTGACGTGAGCTTGAAAGTCAATTTCAAAAGCAAGTAAAATTAATTTAACTGCAAATATGGGTGAAAGCTAATTTCCTTTCAAGCTTCACCTGGATGTAAGGATGGTTTGTGGGGTTTTTTATGTGAGAGTGCGTGTGTGTGTTTGTGATGAGCATGACAGCACCATCCGCCCACTTTTATAGCTGCTGCATGGTGTAAAAGCGTAATCAGACATGGTGTCAATTAACAGTAGCAGCACAGCCAGTCCATCAGAAGGTTTTCCACTGCACACTTGGCCCCAACTTCAAGGCTACTGAGTGGGGAACATGTGGGAGGTCATGCAAGAAGCCCATATGTTCAGAGAAAGAGGGTGTAGGTGAGCGTGCGTAATGTCCTGGTGGCTGCTCCTGCTGGTGAACGTGCGACATCAGAAACAACGGGATTCAAGCTCAAAAGCGATTCCTGCTGTGCTGTCAAATCGGACCCTTTGCACTCGCAGCTTCGCTCTTTTGTAAATTAATAAAAAATACTTGAAAGAGAGTAAGAACTCTAAATCTCTTCAGGGGGACATGGGACCCTGCTGCTGGAGGAGACGTGTTGAACAACTGACCGCAGTGAGAAGCAGTGACAGAGGGGTGGAAGGCGGGAGGTGAGAAAAGACGAGGACTAACAGACGCGAAAGAGGAGAAAGGCATTGGGGGGGGATTGAGAGAACAAAAGAGAGTCAAGCGATGGAGCCAGAGAGAAAAGGAGGGCTAGGAGAGACAGCAGGGTTTGGTACTCTGGCACACTGGCACCTTGGCATCGGTCCAAGCTTTTGGTCTGCGTGGGCAGTGTAACGATTTATGAAGACTGATCGCGAGGCTTTCCCACCATGCTGCCGATGTCACGTGAAATGTTCACACGCCAACGCATGCACCAGTGTCTCATACACACACATCCCACATTTTCAACCCATCCAGGCACTTTTTAATGCTGTCACATAAGGCTCAAAGCAGGGGAAGTGCGTCGGTGGGGCTGTCTCGCCTTCTTTCCCTCATCTGTTTGTCTATCTCTCTTTTTCTGTCTTTCCTTCTTCGTATTTTGTTCATCTGTTCTGCCAGTCTCTAACAGGTCTCTATTGATCATCTTATTTCCTCTTTATCTTTAATCAAAAGGCTGGGAAACTCTGTTGTTTAATTGATGAGTCTCTGTGAGAGGCCCACTCACTGGCTCCCATAGAACCCGCTCTCATTCATAATTAATACACTACTGCTAATTATCCAAGCGCTGCTCCACACCATGCACGTCCTATATCCATGTATAAAGGGAGGAAAAGAGAGGAGAAACAGATGACAGTGAGAGGGAGGAATGGACGAAAACTGGCTGGAAAGAGAAGCAGAGTGGAGATGTAGGATCTGCAAAAGAGAGTCTGGATGAAAGGGAGGAGAGGATGAGACCTGTCACCTGTGGCTGCCATCCACATCCAGTCTATCTCCATTTCATCATCTTTCTCATCTCCATCACATCACACACTTCCTCTCCCCCTTTTCATCTTCTTATTAAAGTGCTCCAACTTTTATGGGCTCGGGGAAAACAGAAAGACAGAGAGGGAGGAGGTGACTGCAAAGACAGGCCCGTGATAGTGAGAAAAATGTGACTGATTTGAGAAGGAATAATGCATTAGAGGCTTATATATTTATTTATCTTTACATGTACGCCAAAGTTCTTCTCCTCAGTGTTAACTTCCAAAATATTCAGAAAGTGTTTTAGACTGTCGAGGGGGGGGGGTCTTAAACCTGAGTGAGTAAAATCCTGGCAGAGGGCGAGTAGCTTGGACTCAGATGGATGGAGCGGCTGTCTCTAATATGAGCCCATCTGGAGGTGGATTGACCTGTCTGCCTACCTACCACAGCCTAATGCCGATTGATAAATGGACGGTGAGGAGCTGGCTGTGGCTGAGGAAAGGCTGCAGGCAAGGAAACTGGGACGGTAAATCATGTTCGGATACAGAACCTGAGTCACTGCTGCTCAATGCTGCTGGGTTTGGATTGTGTGTTTGTGTGTGTGTGTGTGTGTGCATGAGCAAGTGAGGAAAAATTTACATAAGGAAATCTATGGCAAGCTTAAAATCTTGATTGCCTGGACTGGAGGCTTCAAAATCAATAAAGTACACAGAAACAAACACATGCACTCACACGCAGAGACTGAATAAACTCCACAGCTTCACTCAATTAATTGGTCTCTTATGTCTGTAAAACCAACAGATGTGTCTATTTATCTAATTTAAGGCAACTCTAATAGTATACTTTGGCTGTCCAAACAAATTTAACGATTTACTTGTTTTCCTGCTGCCCATAAAACTCTTTTTAAAATGCGAAACTCAACTTCAGGAATATTTTATCAAGCCAAGATACAGTATTATTGAATTACATCATGAGATATTTTGACAATGTGGACACTGCTATTAACATCAGTCTATTGTCATATTCTTCCCCCTTCATACTTGTTCTTGGAATAAGTTTTTCCTCCGTCTCTTCTTTTAGCTACATTGCTCCCTTTCTCAGACAAAAAAATATGTTAAGAGAGGAATAAGCTACTGTGATGGGAAGCATGCACACTCGGAAATACTTGACTCATACATATTCAGCTCAAATCACACACAAGCTATATTACTAAGTGTTGTAAAAGAGCATAAATGGGAGATGCCCCAAACCAGATGAACTTTTATACACTTTTTACAGCTATTTTAATTGACTCTGGATTTTTTTCCCACTCACTCAAGCCTGGCTGCCAAGCAGTCCCACTTTTAATTCAGTGACCAGAGATTAAATTACAAACCCTCACAGACACATATCTTCTTCCCTGTATCATCTTGGCTCTGTTCCATATCTTTCTTTGCCTTAGGCGGGTTAGACTTCTACTAGCCTGCATATCCCCAAACTCTAGCACAGCCTCCTACCTCTCTCTATTTCTGTCTGCTTCACTGCCTGAAGCCTCATAACCCCCCCTTCACTACCCCTTCTCCTCAACCAGGGGCCATCACTAACACCCCGTCATTTTGACTCGAACTCTCTTTACCCAGAATGCAAAGTGTCATCATTTCATTTAAACCCCTCAAGTGACAGTGACCTTGGCTTTTTGAACTGAAATAGGACATAAAAAATGACTGACCGCCACCCAACCCTGACACCACCCCAGCCGGCCCCCTACTCTCAAATTACACTCTAATGGTTTAAATGGTGCATTCCCCATGAGCTCCACTGTGGACTGTGAGCAGGGTGAAGGGTCCAGCTGACAATTTATGAGTCAACTGAAGGTCACCGGTAAATCCTGCACCTCAGTTATGAAGCTTCACTTAGCAACAGTAAACACAGCACAACTTGTGCCGCAGTTTAATCAAATCTATTCCAACAGATTCCTCCCTCACAAGCATGAAGACAAGTTTTCAGAGCACTGCCGTATACATCAAACAGGTCTGTTGCAATCTGCAGCCAACAGGCAGTGCTGGATAAAATGGTATCTCCTATGACATGCTGTGTTCCCAACTGACTCATTTGCTGTTTGGCAACAAAACAGAAATAGAGAAATGCACAAATCAACCCAGTGAGTGCATGAAAAACACATTTTCTGAACTCTGCTGTAAAAACAGTGCTCTTTCTCAAAAATCAAAAAGACACAAGGTTGGAGTTCACCCTCTTCTTCTGTTATATGGGGTGTTTGCAATTGGAGCAGGAGGTATTATTTCATTACGACAGAGCCAATGTTACAGTTATCAGGGGCTATCTGCTTTCCCACCTTGGATTACTATTGTGAGCAAGGCTCTCGTTCTGTTTTACACACTGACACCAGCATGTAACCCGACTGACTCCCATTCAAGTTAATCTTAATGTCACAATTGAAGTAGTGAGCCTAAATGTACCTAAATGTTCTGCTTGATTTACTTTGTAATTTATTTCACTTGCAGTACAGAAAAATGCAAATGATTAGCCAGGTTATAACAGTGAATTTCATTTTGGTTTGGTTGAGTGATAAATGCTTTTTCTATTCAGTCACTACTTGGACTTTCACTGGCAGGGTCACAACGAGACTCATGAGAACAGCTAGGATTCAGACATAAAAGTGGTATCAATCTTCTCATCCAACTCTCTGCAGGAAAGTGAACGTGTGTTTCCCAGAATGTCAAACTAGTCCTTAAGAAATCCTCCTCATAGTTGAGAAGACACAAGTAAAGATACTGGTTGCCAATGCACTACTTTTTTCCTCAGAAAGTTAAAGCAATGTCATTTTATTATGTTCAGTATGGTGACACAGCATTTTTGTCCCAGAGAGCAGTCCAAGGTTGAACAGTGCCGAAACTCTCACTTGTTCCTGTTTTTTCAGTCTCTCCCTCTGGGTATTGGTTCTTTTCAGACAGACAGGCACGATGCAGAGATACGACGGCCCTAACTTGATACGTGGCAGCCAATATTTGGTGTGTTTTCAGAGACAAGCTGTGTGGGTCAGAAATCACAGGAAAAGATGGAAACAAATTACAAATAAATAATGTCTTCTTAACTCCCTTGTCAGTAGCTGGTTTGTATCTAAACAGACACTGAATAAACCAAACTAAAACAATTCTGATTAACTGTTTTGGTGTCAGCCAAGTCAACATTTAGGTATTTGTCTGACTGTAAAAGAGTATGGCTGAAGGGTAACCTCAGTAGTGAGGTAGGGGCATCTTACAAATACAAAGACGTCACGTGCGGTTCACACTTGTACAGACCAACAGATGTTACAGAGATGACAAACTGCAGGGCGGCTCATATTTGTGTAACGCTGAGATGCATTACCCTGCAGGTCAGAAACATCTCTATGATTGGCTGCATCGTCTGAGCAAACACTGTTAACACAGTACGCCGTCTTCAAACAGATGCCAGTCTCCCTAGAGACAGCTCAGCCAGTGTCCAATCGCCACCCACACACCCACTGTTTTTCTTGGAGCTCCAGCACACACTTGAACACTTGCGCTGATGCAAACCCACTCACAGCTCTGAGCCCAAACCACTGGTCTCAAACTGGAGCTAAATATAGGTAATGAGGTAGGGCTATAGGTAGTTGTCAGATGAGGCCCCATTATCAACCTCTGACTATGAGGCTCTTGTGTTCTTCCATAATAACCAGCCACTGCACCTGTCTCTGTGCTCGGCTGCCTGTACACATGGGCACTCAGGTCAGACTAAATATAGCCGTTGCCCCACGCTGCAGTGCACCCTATCCTCCCATCCCCTCTTTTAAACCTCTCATTCGGAGCAAACTAGGTACAGTGGCCAGCCTATATACACACTTACACTGTCACTCTCTAAGTTCATCCCCTTTTATAGAAGCATGATGACATTACAGTGGGCAGGAATAACAAACAGAAATCCATTGGCACCAGAGAGGTCACCATCAAACATTATCCCCATCTGATTACAGTGCATATGAGTCCATCTTTGGATAGCTAGAAAACCAACTCGTGGAGGGTCACTGTAGGGCTGTAATAAGACTAAATTTTGGAGAGTGAACTTCATGTTCAAGCTATTAAATATTTATTCTCTCCATTTTTGCCTTAACTTTACAGTACATGAAATCTATTCTAAACCATCGCTCTTCACTATTGTTTACTGTGTTTCATACTATAGTAAACACTATCTTCTTTCAGCAGAACACAAACATTTTCTGAACATTTGGTGAACTTTTGGTTAAAGTTTCAACAGATATGTCTCTTTAACACTTCAGATTTTTGAATTAAAAACATTTCAATAGTCACATGAGAGTGGAATTAGCTACCTAAGTCTGCTCGCTCAGCAGCCTCACTCCCAATATTCAAAAAAGTTTGGAAGATAGAACTCTTCTTATGCACTTCACGAACGAAAAACAAACATTTCTTCTCTTGCTACTTTGCCTCAAATGTCTTTACTTTGATTTGTGCTTGCTTTGTTCCTCACCTGTAATAATAATAATAATAATAATAATAATAATAATAATAATAATAATAGTTGATACTGCCAAGGATTTAGGGTTTAGTGTCTTGTCCAGGGACATGACGTGTCCAGGAACACGACACCTACTGTGCCACACTCACCCCCAAGTTGCTTTGGATAAAAGCATCTGCCAAATGACTAAATGTGATGTAAAAATACAATATACAGTATATTCCAAAGTTTACCTAAAGTTAAGATTATTATTTGAACTCAGCCAAAGCCACATTTTAGCTTCACATAAATATATAATAATAATTTGTAAAACATTCATGCACAGAACAATGGAGACTATCACTTTCTGTTTGTTGCTAGGAAGGGATTTTTTTTAGCATTATGTATTGGCAGTGAGTGTTGTTGTGAGCAGTGCAAGTCAGAAAAAATGTATAACTGAAAATGTGATTGTGGCTACATATTGGCTGACATTAAGTCAATGAAATGCACATGATTTCACGTTTTATTGCTCTGACTGATGTTTGTTTTCCTGACTCTGTTCAGTGGTTCGTCAGAAAGCTCTAATACCGCGGATGCCCAGTGATTCAATCGTCAGTAATGCTACCTTTGGGGTAGCATAAAGATTTGACAGAGCAACATTTTCTTAATGCAGTTTTGCAGACCTGTGACAGTTAGTCGTAATTCTGTTCTTGAAAATTAATTCCTGGAAGCAAAGTGAGAATATTACTGACAGTGATATTATGGTCTGTCTCCTCTCCTCTATTCTGACGCTGACACAATGCCCAATACTGCAGACAGCAGAAACATCTGCAGTGCCAGCACCCCAGAGGAAAATGACTTTCCAAGGTAATAAAAGATGAGATGGAGTGATTAGGCAAATGCCAGTGAAGAGCTGCGAGGCATTCCAGCTCACTCTTATTCCTCATCGATGCCAGTGAGGGTTTTCTTGTGACAATGGACAATGAATCACCTGCTCAACCTGCAGCAGCTAACACAACCACTTACCTCATTCTGAAAGAGTAAATGCAATCACATAAATTGAAAACTGCAATAATGTTTTGACTGATAGAAACATTGCTGTCCTACAACTTCATCTCCAAACCCCAGGTTTCCAGCAATGCAAGGCAGCGTGTATCAGAAATGGGCCAAAACATTCTGGTGATAAAATTGACTACACCATGGTGCACTCTGTGGCCTTCTCTTCCCCGTCTCTGTTACCCTGGAAACTGTTGCCCATGTAGGAAAGAGCAATTCTATTACAGCAGCTGGGCCGGCCAGCAAATAGAACTATAAAACATGACTTAATAGTTATAGGGATCGAGAGGAAGCACGGATAAAGAGGACCAAGAAAATGCAGAGGACAAAGAGAGAAAAAGGGACACAGGAGGGGAAATGAGAGCAGGAGATGAACATAGATTAAAAGGAGAAAGGTGCAGACGGGTTGTGGGAGATAAAAGGGAGTTGAGAAGTGGGAAGGGGGGGAGACTCAAGAATATTGAATACTTCTTCCAGCTGTCTGACCTCAAATCACAGACAGAGGTAACAGAAATGTAGAATTTGCTTAATAACAATATTAGAGGAGACTGCTAATGCGCACTTGGCACAGTTATGATAATGACTGCTATCGGAATACGTCTGATTACACAGAGACAGTGTGAGAGGACGGACAGTGAGGGAACAAGGCCAGGAGCTGTAAGCTGGTTAAGCAGATCTAACTCAGCTTCCCTACATCTATTCACATCCTCTCAAAGCCTCGTCTTTGCCATCCATCTCTCAACCACCACTCCTCCCCAACTCATAATGGATCTATTCAGTCACTCTATTTGTCTTCCATCACTTGCCCAAAGCCAAATCCTTTCCTTCATTCTTTCTTTTTTCTTTCCCTTTGTTTTTTTTTTCTCTCCCCCACACCATCTCCAACAAGAGTAAGTTATCACACCCATGGCAAGAAGCAATGTTTGAGCTCGGTGTGTGCGCGTGTGTGTCTGTGTGTGTGAAGACAAGACAGACGGAGAAAGTCAGTGTGGATCCTGGTGGGAGGCACAAGAGAAGAGTGACTAAAAGGGATCAAATAATAATTGATACTGAACACACACTCTCTCTCACAGAGGCCTTACACTTAACTCAGCCTTGTCTCTTTCACACTCACGTGCCCTTCAGAGGATTGGTGTGTGTGCGTGTCTCAGGTTTCTCTTCTTTAGCCAGTGGTGAGGGAATGGTCTCCTCCAGTATGACATCGCCTTTGAGAGACTTGTTCGTGTGTGTGACCCCCAGATGCCTGGGAATCATTGCGGGGTGGATTGTGTTACCAGCTGGCTTAGGCCTGGCTTACTTTGTTCTAAGGTAAACTACACAAGCAAGTAAAGCCCTGCAGCCCTGGGCTATGCTATCTGACAGGGGTCAAATTACTCTTCTAAATCCATTTCAGTGCTTTTGTGTGATCGTCTAATATTGCACAATGGAAATAAAAGAGTTAGTTCTAAGGCTTTAAACACACCCACCTGCCTGTATCTTCAAACCTGTTAAAGAATGTGGTTGTTCAAAGATATCTGATTCTATGATTTGTGATTTGTCAGCCAGCACACATTTAAATTCTCATTAATCATTAAAGAGATTCCTTAGCTATGCATTCTGAGCTTTAAAACACTTGTGCCTTACTTACCTAATTTCTTTTATTTAGTATGTCATCATGGGAGAAGGGTAGTGGTTCCCAAAGGTGCCACAGTACCTTACTATATGACGTCTTTAGGATTGGCTAAGGGTGGTATTAAATTAGATTAAAACTTTTTTTTTGCTACACATTTTTAACAATAACAAAAAGTATGTAAAATGTAAAAAGCAATAAATATCAAATATCACTGCAATCAAATCTGATGGCTACAGCATATGGTTGCTGGTTGTCACACTTTCCAGCACACATTTTCCCACCCGTCAGAAGTAGTGACTGTCAGAGTAAAAGATGGAGTTCAAAGAAATCCTGTTACATTCAAAGTCTGATTGAGACCAAAACAGTCTTGCATTAAAACAGCCAAGGGGCTGCGTTGGTGAGGACATGCTGTTTAAGGTAGCAGCGAGACACACAGATGTATTTTAAGTCTGACACCAAAACAAAACTTGCACAGCATTTTATAATCTTCACACACAGGTTCACAGACATATGAAGACAGCAACTGAAACTAGTTTTTGGCACACAAGGCAAACACCAAAAATACTATAAATACAAAGTAATCCACCAGAAATGTATGTGATTGGGCAATGCAGACCGTTGCCTGATGACATCATGTTGCAGCAGCAGATGAACCAGGTTACCCTTGTGTTGGCACCGCCTCTGTGTCAATAGAGTATTTCCATTACAATAAATGAGAAGGAACAACTTTTAGGGAGAAGGGACCAAAGTGCTCTTTCAGACATGAAGTTGACACATTCAGATGCCATCAGGCTGATGAAAAGAAATGCATGTCTGGAAGAGGCTTTAGGGTAAACAGTCCCACCTCATCTGCAGGCCATTACTGTCAAATGCAATGTTGCCAAGTATGCTCATGAGACACCTTCAAACAAAATAACCCTGTATAACCATCATATATTTCTTTGGTGGTACTGTAGAATAGTCAAGTACAGTGGGATACACTGGTACAGAAAGTCAAATAGCAGTTATTGCTGCTTATTTTGGCTAGCAAAAGGTTTAGGAGTTATTTTCTTTCTCCAGATAAGAATACCTGCAATATATGTTAAGACATTGCACAAAATATGTTTTGTGTAAAATGTGTTATTACCAAAGGGTAATCATCTATCTTGTCTGTCCTCAAATCATAAAAACTTTATTGCAAGAAAGATTAGCACAGCTGTAACACAGAAGTTCTCCATCGCTAAACCCTGCTCTCAAATACCATAGTATGTGTTTGTGCAGTGCTTTGTTCACATGCTGTCAGTTAACAGGACACGGGACAAGTCCTGATCTCCTCATTGTCTCTCTATGAGAAAATGGAAAAGCTGTGTGCCAAAGTCAGACAGAGTATGGAAGTTTCAAGGAAAGACAAAAAAATACCGTAAGCTGGAGTGAAAGATGGAAAAATACAGAGGGAAAGGAAGGAGGAGGGAGTGGATGTGAAAAGGTTGCATAAAGTGAAGCGATGTAGAACCAAAGAAACAGAGAGAGGAGGTAGAATAGGCTTAATCTGAAGGTGAAACGAGATTGTGGTATATCAGCACCTCACCACTCCACAGCCTCCTCTCTGGAGATTTTATTCTATATCCTCTTCCCATTATTTTAACTTTAAATTGAGGATCCTGTATGTGTGTGTGTATGTGTGTGTGTGTGTGTG
>JAUBNQ010000020.1:9728439-9741936 GCA_032353495.1 Ctenopoma kingsleyae | reverse complement strand
TTGCTACATAGTGAGGACCAAAAAGAGTATTACTCACATTGTGGGGACCAAATCACTTAATTTTAGAGTGGTTACTCTTGCGCTCGTACTAATTGACAGCTATCTGTTTCTCACAATCTATTTCAATTTCTACTAGCTACAGTGTGCTCCACATAACTACTCAACACTCAGCTGGCAGTTCACCTCACTCATCCCTTTGGCAAACGCTACCTCACACTGCACTCTGTCATATTAACTACCTATCCTGTCATTTCACCTGCTGCTGCCTGTCTCTTACACCCTAAACCAGGTCGCCTTCTCTGACTACATCTACTATTTCTGCATCTCTTGTCATATGTGTAGCCAGAAATTCTTATCCACCAAGTGCTGGAGTTTGAATAAACTCACTCTTTGGCAGATACAGTTAATCAATACCAGCTGATTGAGACAATAACATTTAAATGTGCAGGTCCTTTCTAATAATAAAATGTTATCCCTGCTGACAGCTGTGCACTCCCCATTGACTGTGAGCAAAAGTAATCTCAGCAAATCGATGGCGTTGTTTTAAAGAGTCTCTACAGTCTAAACCTCTGTGACCTTTCTCCTTTGTTTCTCTATTTTCTGAATAGTAAAAATTTAATTGCTAAATGTCAGACATTGTTAAGTGCCTCTTTAAGTAGCCCACAGACAGCTGGGAATTATATTAAAATGATCATATTGAAATAGTGGATGTTTGCGTGGGCGTTCAAATGCTCTTGTGATTTTGATTAAGAATTTTGATTACTTGTTTAATTGAGTGAGCACATTCTGGTTTGCATGCATTATCCTTAACATTTTGTTATCTTAAGTTTGTTTTCAAATACTTATTTAAAATAAATGAATTCAATGATTAAGAGGAACAAGGCAAAAAGGTGTAATAAGTTCAGCACTGCTACAATGATGTTACCAAAGAATAAGGGGCAACAGTGCACAAACTCACTAATATACACTAAAAATTAGGTCCACTCCCAACCTCAATAAAAACCACGCAAAAGAGATTTTATTGATTGGAGTGGAATTTGAAAATGCCTAAGAAAAATAAGAAAAGTCACTTTTTTGACGTTTTAACAACTGTTTTGTGTTTTGCATCTGCATCTATAATTTGAATAGTACTTAGCACTCAGTCAGCTGGCAAAACTAATTTAAACGTATTAGCATCGAAGTACATAAAATAGTATGGAACTAATGTAGTTAATAACATTTTTAGATTAACATAACAAACCAAGATACAGCTGAATATTTTAAGACTAGATGCTGATTAAAATAATATGCTGAAGGACACTGTGTCTATATCACAGTCTGTAAAAAACCTCAGCTGTCTGCACCAAGTGAATTTCAAAACTGTAATGTAGGAAAAAATAGAAAAGTAGTCAAAAGTAGAAAATGCACCATTTTGGCAGAGGTGAGGTAATTTTTTTCTGTCATGGAAGAATTTGGGTCTTCAATCTCATCATTAATCACAAATGTTCTATATACTACATACTGTAAATGGTAAAGTTAAAGTAATGTGATGTTAAAGTACCATACCTGATTTTACACATTAAATCACACCAAAAAGTGAATTTCTAGTAATTGTTAAATAGGGGTAGGATATACGCTTTTCAGCCACAGCTTTAAAACAACCTGGCACTGTTGTGATATACAGGGGATTGGCTCTGACCTGTCTGCATCTACACAGCCCTAAACACAGCAAGTTGTGATGAACTGTGTATTCTGACACCTGTCGATAATGTTCAGCAATACATTTTTTCCCAGGCAGACCAGTGTACGCCACAGCATGTGCATTTCGTTGCAGGGGTTGCTAGACCATTCAATCTGCTACAGTATTTTTCAAATCGTTTACCACTTCTTGGCAAGTGAGCTAAAAGTCTCCTGCCCTCACCTCATCCACTTACCCCTCCTGCTGCTCTAGCCATCTTCAGCAGTTCATTTTTATCTTTCCTTCAGCTTTACCTTTAGGTATGTCTGTCTACCTCTCTGTCTGTCTCCAAACACAGAGAAATAAGAAAAACAGAAATATCTGCTGCACCACAGTACAGTCCCCTAATCAGGGGCTTTGCACCGTCTAAACAAAACTCCCACAGCATACAGAAGAACAGAGGTAAGATGAGGCCGACAGAAGCAGAGGTAGAGAGAGATAGACAAAGTATGAGAGAGAGAGACCCAAGAGGAAAAGACACCATCCTGGCCTATAATCCCCTGCTATCCCACTCGAATCCTGACAGCGCTAACCTGTTTTATTGCAGTGAATGGGAAGAATACCAATGGAAATGCACCTAGTACTGTATGTGTAGAGAGTACTTAACTGCACTGCTGCTAGTCTGCTCGGGTGGCTGCTCCCCCTTTGGCTGCACTAATGTCATTAAATTATTCTGCCTGGTAATCTACAAATACATGTCTCAGAGTCAATTATTAATTTTCTCTGTCAGTGCAAAATCATTAGGTTATTATCTGTTTTTCTGATACATTTTTGTCAAATTGAGCACAATGCAGCTGCAACTATTGGACATAAAATTCATGATACTGAAAACTATGAAGGGCTCAATGAAGACTGGCAGGTGACAAAACATTTAAACTTACAGCACAGCATAAAGTGTTCATTTGTTCTTAGTTCTGTCAGTTCATGTCTGTAATAGGAGGTTTGAAATGTCTTCTTTTACTCCAGAGACTTTGTAATTGTCAACGTGCAACCTGTTACAATTAGTCATTTCATTACATCATTATTTCTGAAATAGCCTTCAGCCCCCTGTAATCATGACAAGTGCCATTTTCTATTCAGTTGTTTCAATCATTTCTCTCTGTTACGCACACATAAAATTGAGCTTATTGGTAGCTGAGACATCTACTGTAAACACTTGCTTACAGCTGATTACTACAGTAAATATATTATCTATTAACAAGCCTGCCAGGGTGGAGTGAATTTGGGGAGAGATAAAATAAATTCAAATCAATTGGCAAATTAAGAGGTTAGTAAATAATGCGAGTGCCTTTTAAACGACAAAGAGAATTGTGAATAAAGCGTGTAGCTCAGTGCCATTCTGCAAGGTCTCACTCTTTAATGTGATTATTCAACTCAAATCCAAAAGCAAATTATGTTTAATCCAATTAAACAAAGTTGCATTGAAATGTAAGTCCAGGTAGATTTTTACAAATTAGTGACAAAACAACATGACTGTGGAAGAAAACCTCATATAATGGAAAATGACGGGACAAATAAAAAGGATATTATTGCAAGTTTGGGCAGGTTTCAAACTCTTTTGTTTTCAGAGAAGCCAAATCCTCTTCATTATTACCCAAGATTCCACCTGCCTGCCAGCCATCTCTCGCACTCGATGCCTGCTTCTGAGCGTGTCAACAGGATGCATCATTTCTTCGGCTGTACCGAGACGAGCCGGGGATGAAGTGTGTGACAACGCGTGTTTACTCCACTCACAATCACTGCATGAAGGAGACGGAGGGAAGGGAGGTGACGTGAGAAGACGGCGCAGGGTAGCATAAACGGTGACAAGAACAACAGACAGAAAAGAAGATGGAGAGAATAGAAAAGGAAGGTGCTGGGTGTGTCATCGTTTGGCTAGACTGTGATTAGGTGCATATCTGAGGAGGATGTGGTATGGCTGTAAAAAGAGAGAGTGAGTGAGGCAGAGATAGACAGAGAGAGAACGGGGAAGAGAGGGATTGGTAACCGTCATCTTGGAGATCAAAGACCTGTCTGCTTATTCTGCCTGCAGCCCTCCTCTTCAGTGTGGAAGAGGGGAATAGGGTAGTGGGAGGGAGGAGTGGGTCTGCATCAAGAAGCTGACTGGAAAAACTTTTTCTTGTTCACTTTGCTCTTTCCATATATCCTGATGCTGTCTCCCTCATTAACAACAACCTTCCATCAGCCTCTCCACATGCATGCAAAACAAATGTAGATGTACACACTCTGCACACACACACACGCACACACACAAACACGGAGGGAGGGCTACAAGTGAATTATGGAGTTAATGAAGCAGAGGTCACCCGCTTTCACCCGAACAGCCGGGGGGAATAAGGGATGTGCCCTTGATCTGTACATCTCATACAGACCACTTTGGCCAATCATCTCTGCCATCACCTCCACTATTCGCTTTGCTTTATTCTCTGCCCTCACTCATTCTCTTACTCACAAGCACGCACACAAAGATATAGTGCTTCCCCTGCTTAACCTGAAAGAGGGATTAAAGGGTAAAAAATTCATATTCTTTATAATCTTCAGTGCTGAGCTCAGTCGAGTTGAGGATTGCAGCGTCAAAAAGTAGTTTGCTGAAAGTTCTCTATGAAAAGTTTTTCCTGTTGACTTTGACTGCTAAAAACCACTGCCTGAAACTGCCTGCACATTTTTAGCATTCATCTCAGAGTCGAAATCCAAACAACTGTTCATGCCAAAACACCACCAGTAGACCACGGACGATGGCCAACAGCATTAAGGTATTTTAAATGAGCTCTGGGAGCAGAGTAGAACCAGAGGGAGAAAGGGAAAGTGAAAAAGAGATGGGAGAGACTGACAGAATTGGAAGATGAAGATAGAAAATTAATTCAGGATACAGAGTCATGGCAGTATAGAAATCAATCATGACAGGCCTTCATCATATCAGAGGAAAGGCATTACTGGTTATTATACTTCCACTCCCACAGTCACAAAAAGACAAAGTGAAAAAATGTTAGCAGAGAAATGTTGTGATTTCCCCACATTCCGCCCATAGTTGCTCAATTTAAATGCTAATAATAAAGTTAGCTTCGGTGTATATGGGATTATATGAGTAGTTAACAGGTAACAATGCCACAATACAGATTCGACCTCTGCATGTATGGGAAATGTGCGTGAGATGCAGAAAGAGAGAGAGAGGGTCTGACTGACAGCAACAGAAAAAGAGTGAAAGTCGATGTGATGCTGCGTCAAGTTTCCCTGGCTGCCATATATCTCCTGTTTGACATGACAAGAAGGAAATGGAAGGTTTGCTGTGTAAACATGACCTTTGACCCCCGTTTATCCAATATTCCATCAGAATGACAGTTGGGCAGCCCCTACCCCTCAAACCTGCGGCACTAATAGGAGAATTTCCATTAGGTCTTCTCAGGCAGGAGCTGTGGCGGGTCACAGTAGATGGAGAGGGGAGAGATTGAGGTCTCCCATGTCTTACAGCGTGACAAACAGCTAAATAAAACGCTCCTGAAGGCTGGCTGTGAGATGAAGAGCCATCTGCTAGAGCCAACTCCTCAGAGATGACTGGATGCTCATGCAAATCGTCAGTCAGGGTATTTCTTCAGAGGGGATAGGAAGTAGAAAAGCTTTGCATTAGTCTTAAAATTACAATCACAACCTTACTCGAAGCAGCGCTGTAGAGAAAGGCCAGAAAAAGGTGGAGCATCCTGAATTGTCTGCACCCTGTTGTACCCCTGGCAGTTTGAGGCTGATTCAGTTTCCTTAATCAGAAACTACTCTGCCCATAGGGTCCGATACTAACTTTGTGCGAAGCAAAGAAATGGAAGGAAAGAGAGGGAGATTAAGTTAACAGGACAAATGGGAGTCATACAGTTTGTACTGTTGGGCTGCATGGCCAAGCAAAACACACGTTTGAGAACTTTGTTAAACAACCATTCCCTCTCTTTTGGCAGTTCTCTAAAGCTTCTCTGGTATTTCTTTGGCATCAGTTCTACATTTCTTATCCTTGTACGAAGGCCAAACAACACAGTCCCCATCCTAAAACCCACATACCAGAATCTGGCCTCATCAGCACGAGCTCTATGATCCCACTTGATATTACCACAAGCAGTTGTAGGTCACGAGTAGTAGCTTCACTAGTGTTTTGTGAGGCAGCTATGTATTATTTTTTCTATGCTGTATTTTCAAGAAGCATACACTGTCTACACAAAAACAACTTTATCTGGAGCATCAGATTTGTGAGCACTTTGTAGCTTGAACCAAAAAAAAAAAAAAAAAAGCTCAGTCTCTCTCTCTTGCTGAGCTTGCTAACATCAAAGCAGCTCGTATGAATGCAGAGAGGTGCAACATAAAGAGGAGCATAAATGCAGGAGGCAGTCATCAAGTTAAATGTGCAGATTTGGACCCAAGATCCTGCTTGATGGGTCGATTAGATCAGCTGAGGCCTGTAGGAAAGGGCCCTGTTTAGCATTATATCAAGATGCGAGGTGGATTTTAATTTAAAGACAGCCCATTACAATCTTGCTGCATACAGTCCATCTGTTTTCATTCGAGACTTCCTAATTGTTAGAGTTAGACGTGCTGTAAATGCCTGATCTCTTGCCATTTTAATTACTATAACTCAATCAGGAACTGTCTACAAACCAGTCTACATAAAAATCAAAGCTCTGGGTTAGACTATAAACACCCACACCAACAGATCATATACTCTATTGTGAGCCGTTTTCCTCAATAATGGCTTGCTTTCAATAACTAGCTGGGTGGTTGATGGAACTGAGGCATGAGTTGTTAAGCCTTGAGTAAGCCAAAAGAGAAGAGGACATTTAAATAACATAAACAACCTAAATTCGACTTATCTCACAGCTGTAAAGATGTGTTTATGCCTTTATCTCACCTGAGTCATGTTTAATAATGAAAAAGGGGCACATACAAAAGCACTTACAACCTGTCAAACTCTCCATGCCATTGGAGTGTTTTCATTTCCACTCTCAATTGCACTGGGATTTCAGTGGCAGGGACTGCGTATGTGCGTGTGTGATACCTGTTTTGTGAATAGAAAGGGGTCCTATACTGAAGCACCCTCTACCAGCCTCTCTCATCTCCCACTGTGAGGGCGAGATGCCGTCAGCAGATGCTCCGATGTGTTTATAAGGGGACATGGAGTTAAATGAGATCAGAGGAGAGTCACATAGTCAAACAGCACCTTTCTGTGTCTGTCTCTTTATTTTTTGCCTCACTCTGTGGTGATAATTTACTGAGCGCTGGATGTGGTAAGCAGATATATGTCTTTTTGGAGGTGTGTGTGTATGTGTGAGAGAGGCATGGCACCTTTAAATGTGTTTTGTGGAGCAGGTCTCTAAAGTGAGTCAGTCCACAGTGACAGAGGAGAAGTGAAAAGACTCAGATCTGTCGGGTGCCGAGTATATCTCATTATCAGTCGACAATGTGTACAGTAGATTTCTTTAGAGAGGAGGGCTGGGCCTCAATCTGTCTACACACCACTTGGCAGGCCAAGGCACTACATCTTTACCAGAAGGCAAATCAAGTCATTTAAGTGCCGAGACTGTGAGGACTCCCTTTGTCCTCTGTTTTATGCTACTTTAATGTACAACTGAAGGAGAGAAAAGCCAAGGATGGAAAAAAGGCAACTGTGTGTGAGGAGAAAGCTGGGTCTAGTTGTCTGTGGGATGCGGTCGCTGTGTTTCTGTGCACATTTGAAGTTGTGATGTAATCTCCTCTTTTTTTCAACGGCGCCTTCATAAAAACAAGACTAATATATTTCTGTGTTATCCCCTGCTGAAGCCCAGGATCAACAGTTGTACTGCCAAACTGCATCGCTGACATTTTGAATCAGAGACATGACAGAACAAAAATGCAGAAGAAAGAAAAGACGACAAAAAGTCACTGTCTTGTTACAGATTTAAAAAAAAATGTACAGCAGAATTCCTCGTGTACCTGATATGAATGTAATTTTAATTCACATTCCCACTCTGCAGTTAATTTACACCAACAGTCTAACAGTCTTCATTAAGAAATATCAAGAGAACGACACTTTTCACTTCACTTTTCTTTCACTGATGCACTCACAGATGGATGATGAATGGCACAGCCCTGCCCTCACCCTAGTTATACCATAATTTAATCCCCTCTGCAGCAATTATGTCCAAAAGGAACAAAAGCTGGCAACTTTGACTGACTTTGACTTTGGCAGCTCAATAAACAACACAACCTGCTTTTCTATAAGGACAATTTGGTGAGAAGTTTCAACAAGGCCCACTCTAATGAAAGGAAATGTTTAGATCAGCAGACTCAAACCACAGTCACGCAGACAGGAGCTGAACATCTCTGCATGAAGTGAGATGAAAAGAGTGGAGGAATTTTTGAACAGGGAAGCATTGTGGGCCAGTGTGGCAGAGATGCATTGACTATGGAGGAGTGAAGGGGCAGGATGGGGAAGAAAAAAAGTGGCAAAATAATCAAATGTACAGGCAGCAATTAACAGCAGGAGAGCGCACAGCAAAAAGGGCACAAGCTAGCCATTTGAAAGAGCCTTTGTGAAAGTAATAGATGCAGTTTCACAATGAGAAAAGACAGGTCAAGATGGAGAGCAGAGCTAAAATGTCAGGGCACAGGGTCCAAACGATATACGGGGCCGGGATAGAAAATTGTGTACAACAATGACGGGACGAGAGGTCATAGGATGTCTGCACCCTCTGCAGGTTCTGTGCAGGAGTCAGCAGTGACACAGCAGTCATTTTCCCAAGCACTGGCCTGGACATGATCTGTCTCCCAAAACCACAGAATAGTGTTTAGAAAATACTGCTGGGAAAAGGAAGGAGGAGGCAGACAGACAGTGAGACAGATAAATCACAGCAGGTAGAAATATTTTTGCCATATCACACTCCTAATGTGCCAGCACTCAAGCACAAGGGAAAGAAGAAGACATGAATTTGAGGATATTATCATAAAAAATTGTGGACTGTAATTAATAAAGAAAAATGTTAAAATGATTGAGACAAAGCGTTTCCTTTAAAACAATTATCCACCACCTTCCTTCCCCGAAGGAAAATGAGGTCCCCAGAATGACAGTGAGAACAAATGAGGTGGTGGGGAAGCGGTCGGAGTTCGTTTAGGGACGGTGCGGATGTTAATCATTTCCAGCATTGGTTTACAAGAAGCCAGCATGCTTTGTCTGCCAACGCTACCCAAGCATTTATTTACCTCCACTCATCAACATTCTTGTTCAACTATAAAAAACGACACACACAAACACACACACAAACTTACGCACAACAACGTGTGCACACACATACACACGGGTGCAGTTCACAGTGGATTTATATGTCTGTAGGTGCAAATATGGAGTCTCCTATAAAAGTGCAGCCTTTGAAAAAAAAAACACCCATAAATGATAGAAAATAGGCTGAATGTGTATCAAAGAATGAGGGGATATGAAGTAAGAGCAGTGATTTATGATAAGGCAGATTTCTCATCCTTCCACATGAAAAAAAAAACTTCAAATGATACTAAAATTGATACCTCCCCTCTTTCTTCCCAAGCCGATAAGATTCCCAGCCTTTGTTGCTGGGAGAAAAGCAAACAGCCTGAAAGAACCTGCAAGATTTTCGTCTCCAGAGTTCCTATCACGAGGAGGGGGGGGGGGGGGGGGTGGGGGGGTGAAGATGTTCACCTCATTCCAGCTCATCAGCCTGGAGAATCAGTTATTAGTCTTTTTGGTTAATTAACGAAGTGGTGTCTCTAGGCCCTTACTGCACATCAGGTGCCAAACTCCATCAAACCACCCAAGTGTCTCCAGCAGTCTAACTTCAGGGAGACTGCCCCTGGTCTCAGGATGATAATTGCAAAGCAACAGGGGGGAGAGTACATTCACACACTGAAACAATTACAAACATTGCTTTGCCCTTGGCTCTTGTTTCCTTCATCCCTCACACCCCCTCATTTTGCTGTCATCTCAATTTGACAGTGGTTTATTCTAATTTAATTGAGTTTTCATTTTCTTTCTCCTTGTCTACCTTTATCTTCCTCTCCTCTGTTGTAATCCTGCGGCCTTCTCATTCTACTACTCAAAGCTGCACTACATCCCAGTCTTGGCCTTGGAGAGCAGTAACAACCTTACTCCAAACTCCAGCAATCTCTCTCATTTATTCAAGCTTATTCTCCTTCTCCACCTCATGCTGTTCTCTCCACCGCTCCAAATTCTTGAATTTACACTGCTGGGCCTTGGCAAGAGGGGACCATGGTCTTCCTCCAACCAAACTATGATTGGCCCTCTTCAAGCTCTCACTCTAGGGTCATTTATTTATTTTCTTTCCTGGCATGTACAAAGTTACATTCTTCCAAAGGCACTTATGCGGCAATGGAAATAATTTTGGAAGTGACCCAGGTTCTTCTCCTTTTTGTGCCCCAGCTGACGCCCACAGAGAAAACAGAGTGGACAAGAAGGAAAAGAGGAGAGCAGAGGAGAAACTTCTTGTAGTATGGTCTTTGAAAAAACTCCAGGTCATTTAGACAGCAGGGCAGAAAACTCTACAAAAACACACGCACTCTCCAACTCGTATACAGTACACAAACAGAGGCAAACACTGTGTTTGGTTTCTTGGGGAAGCACTGCTCAGCTTGGTATAAAGGTTCTTCTGGAGAGACACATAGCTTCTCTGGCTGAGCTGGTCTTCTTCCAGCTGAACTCACACACTAGAGTAAGTGAAGGCCATTACCCCTCATTCACTGCCACTGACCCAAGACTTAAAACTGGGATACTGATGCCTTCACCTGCTCCACTGACTCTATTGACACAATCCAGATAATTGTTTCTGATAGCCAGAGGCTTCAGTGAGGTCAAAAGTGGAAAGACAGAGGTCAGTAACACAATGGCATACGAGAAAGGGCTCCAGCCAGTGTTTTGGATGTTGGCTGAGTCCTACCCTTCCACCAAAAGTTCAAATATGTAATTTAATCAAGTAGTGCCATTGATTTCAATGTGAAGTGAACTCTGAACTCACCTGAGAGTCTACACATGTGAATGTTTCATTTACTGCCTTGACTGTCTGCCACATTTTGCAACTGAAGATCAATATATTTGTAATTTGATGAAAACACTTTTACTTTCAATGGCTTTCCAACACTTAGAGGGGATGGAAGTTATGAGAGCACATATTTCACTGGAGAAGTTTCTTCTCTCTGATTTCTACCTGAACTGAAAACATCTCATGCATGGCAGAAAAGAAAATAAAAAAATAAATGTTATGATTGTTTGCAGGTTGGTGTAGTCTTTAGCAACCTAGTTAGTTCTGACAGAAATTGTGACCTGAATTGATGGTTTACTTACCATAAAAATCATAAATTATTTATTTATCCATTTAAGTTAAGTAAGATCTAATCGATACACCCTTGTTTTGTGTTATTTTTCAAACTTCTGCTTTAGGTGGAGAGCTATAGATATATGATATATGATTACCCTCTATTAGATTTCAGTGGTTCCATGAGATTAGTGATGGTGTGTGTTGATATGTGGGTCTACAGATATGGAGAGTGGGGCTTTATAGTGGTCAATCATGATCAGATAATATCTAGGTCTGTCTCACAAAAGGTTTCAGCCATCCAAAGCAGAGACTGTTGTTGCCCATTTAAATCGCCCCTCTGCATTTCACACATTGACACACACCATTACATTAGAGAGGGATCCTGGTCCATTTGCCCCATTTTTCTGGATTAATAGATTTTTGAAGCTTGATACTCAGGATAGTTTCAGTGAAGCCATTAAAGGCACGATTAAACTATTGATACTATTATTACTACCTTAAAGTTTTAATGCACTGAATTTGATTTCTTTGTTGTTCTTCTACATTTCCATGGGTCCAGAGTCTTTTTTAAATATTAAACTTAACTTACCTTAAATACATGTACTATAAATACAGATTGACTTGAACTGAAATAGCAGATGGGATCTCTGTTCTATATTAAGCTTACAGTACATGATGGGTGGCTCCAGTGGTCTATATAAGTGCACACTGATTAAAAATACACCAAAACACAACAGTAGTTGGGCTCAGAACAATTTCCATTTTGCTATTCTGAGGGGAACTTACAAAAGCAGTTTTCTGAAAATAAATAAATAAAAAAAATAGACTATGTTGTGTTCCAGTTGTAATGAATTATGGTGCACATAATGGCTGTAGTTGGGACAGTGTGATGTCTATGGGGCTTTGTGTTTTCCTTCCTTCTGAAGTCTGTCTGAATTTTAAACAGTCTGCACAACATCTAATTATGAACAAAAAGGCATATACTTTAAGCGTTATTACTTTTTTTTACCACTTAGTTCAATGCGAAGACCAAGTCATTTTCTAGTTTACACATATTTTCTCGTTTTGTTTCTGCAGTCATGCCTTCTAGTGAGATATTTTGTGTACTTTTGTAACCTCTGTCAAACAATAAACACCAGAACTTGCTAACAGAAGACAGAACTTAGCTACAAAATAAAAACCTTTTATGTTGGAACTTTTGAATGATCTCTGCAGTACCTGCAGATGCATTACGTTGTCCTCCATCACATTTTAATCAAAAGGCAAGACAGGTTAATCAAAACGCTGAACAACAACATTACGTTCACTCTAATTTCAGGAAAAGCTTTCGTTCATAAGCACAGAAATAGCACTTCAAAGCACAGAAAAACTGACACAACATACCAACTGACGAACACAACCTAAGATAGGCCTGCTAATTTGCCGCATAAATAAAATGTCAGAAATCCATTTCTGAATAAGAATCAGAGGACAAGCGTCTGTTTGCAGCCATCAGAATGATCTAAGACTTAAATGACTCAACGCGAGTGGGCATTCTGATTTTTCACTTGTGTGCCAGCAAACACTCTGCCCGGTTGGCCTGAGTCTGTTGCCCACTCTATCCAAGTGTATAATCAGTCACATTAATGAGAATGGTAATGTGATGCAGAAGAATTAGTCCAGGTCCTTAGGGTTGAGTCTCAAGAGGTCTTGGAAGAGAAACAAGCTGCCTTGGCTGTAGACTCACTCAGCTTTAAAAAATAAGCAACCCCATTCTAAGCTTTCCTGAGCAAGGCTACCGAGACGCCTGACAACAATAACAAAATGTCCTGACGTATACACAGACTAAATAACATATTTTGCCTCTGAAACCACCTTGACAAAATCAATATTGTTCTCTTGTTAATCATGCTGATGCAAGCTGCTTCAAACACACACACGGTTTCCATGAAACAGGAATTCTGTTTATGAACAAAAAACCTCTGCTGTTTCTATAACTACTCTCCCCTGTGTGTCAGTGTCCCCTGGCACTCACATGAAGGAGAACTAGTTGACCAAAATACAACGACAGCTCAGGGAGGGTGCTCTGTTTTAAGATTTATCACTACATCCACTTAACACAGATGCTTTTAAGTCTAACCAAATATCAGCTCCTCAGTGAAAACATGAGCAGCTGTTAGCTGAGCTGCTTTTACGGCCAGCTGTGTACGCAAACGCTTACGCTGAAGCTTGCATGCATGGTTGTGTGTTCTGGTTTCTTTATTCCGTTCGATTCACACTTCATTCTCTCTCTCACTCTTTTTCTCCAGGCTCTTCATTAGTTTGTGCATGGATACTAATGACTGATACCTAACACTTGCCAGAGGCTCAGCTTTACTGCTCCACTCAGCCCAGAGTGGGCCATAGTGAGCATCACCTCTTAGGTTCTGTTTTTGGAACAGCTCACTGCCTGGTGTAGCCGGTGGTGCTAAGGTGCATTAATGAGCCACTGAT
>JAUBNQ010000020.1:9715434-9728331 GCA_032353495.1 Ctenopoma kingsleyae | reverse complement strand
ACACACACACACACACACACACACACACACACACACACACACACACACACACACACACACACACACACACAATCAGGTCCATGTGCACCTACATACATACTCATTTCCCTATCTGTTCTGTTTCACACTTTTACATTTGTAATCCTCGCTCATTTGTAATTTTGCTTCTGCCTGTTAGCCTCAAGAGAGAGAAACTAATTTCAGGAGTGAAAAGGGATTATCAGATGCAAACGAAATCTTCCCACCTCTAGACAAAGATATTGGTGTAGACTTTTTATGGAAACAAAAAGTGACTAAAAGCGTGCTTCAGTCTGGATGGCTACTCTCAAGGAAGAAACAAGTCAGCTGACACACTGGCAATTATTCCTTATCTTCACTGGGGAGCCAACTTGACAATGGCAAGAAAATGCTGAGCTGATGGCCTGTAAAACATGAGCTATAGAGACTGTGGAAAGCATAATCAGCTTCCCCTTTTTCCTTTTAGTAAATTTTGTGAGATGACAATTATATAAATAAGGAATGAGGTAGTCATGGCTCTAGCAAGGCAGCCATTAGGTGACTGTGTGCATGCACATGTCACATAAGGAGTGTGAGGCGTGCAGGCTGTTACAAGAAGGAGTCTTATATTAATGAAGACTCATCACAGCGGCTTTCTAACTCAGACCTGCCAAACAAATAATCCCCATCACATTTTCACCTGCCTCATCGTATTAATACCAGGCCAGCTTGGGGAAGCTGTCATATTAACCTACCCACATACCCTCACACAGAAACAAGGACACATGCACACACTTTGACACATAAAACTCTGCCTACTTGATTACTAAACAAGCTTAGGAAACCATGGAGACACACGGAAGACAAAGAGACAGAGATGAAGAGACGAAAAGCATCTATGTTTGGAGCCAGCTGGTTAAAGCCTGCAAGGCAGTAAATTAACCATCTGATTAAGGTTTGAAAAGCAGCAAAGGAAATGAACATAATGCATCCAATTAACAGAAGAGACAGCAAAAAATACTGAGCTTCCAGCAGTTGCTACTCCTGCTTGGAAAATAGCAGCACACAGTGATGATTTTACTGTCATACATTCACCACTTTACTCTCACTCATCCTGTGTAGTTATGTTGCTGCATTTGCAGACTTCGCCTTTAATGTCACAGCCTGGTCAAACAGAGATGAGAGGTAGACAAAGAGACAGAAGCGTAATTGGTCCAGATGTCTTTACAGCTTTATCTTATGAAGGGGGACAGAACTCTGAACTAAGGAGCAAACAGTGGAGCCCATGAGCTTTCCCTCCATTATAGTGTGAGCCTAGAGCTTTCCTCCTATTACAGCTTAAGCCCTGCAGAGCTTCAAAGCTACTTTGTTGTGGCCCTTAATGGTGCTGATGACAGCAGAGAGCATCTCTATGCCAGGTGAAGCATCACGAGCCAAAAAAGCACAGATTTTTTTTTTTTTTTTTTTTTTTAAAGACTGCTCACTAGAGAGGATTGCTGCTGTCCAGAAGGCAAGCAATAAAAACAAAACAAAAAAAAAACTCACTCAAGAATAACTACCATCTTTAACATTTGGCAAGAACAGCAATCACCAGTGTTTCTGTAACTAACCACTCAGCTTGTCCCCTCAGGCTAGCACAATTAAAGACATGCTCACTAAGAGCAATCAATAACATAAAAATTTAAGAGAGAAAAAAAAGTTCCATTACACGTTAGGCACATTCTGAGACGACATTAGGCAGACCAGAAAGCTTATTCACTGGCTGCATGTTTCGATGATTATTTGGGTTGTTTTGGCCGAGACCTCTGTTTACTCACTGTTAGAACAACAACATGGTTTTTACAGCTATTCTTCTCCAACATGCATGCAAGTAGAAAAACTTTGTCCATTTCCCTTGTTTCAGCACTGTTAATGTTTCATGGTAGATGACATGTCTCAGTCCTACAAAAGCCAGCTCTCGGGCATTTTCTGTCTTGTTTATTACTTCAGTTTCGACTCTCGGATCGAGTTTCCTTGTCCTGCTACTGCTGCAGCGAGCCTGGGGAGAGTGTGACTAGTTTTGAAAAGAAACAGACAGAACAAGCACGGCTATTTATAAGAAGCAGGCAGATAATTGTTGAAAAGGTTAGAGCAGCCACAACAGGATGTCGAGTGCACAATGATGACGTCGCCAAGTAAGGACAGGGTTGAAAAGAGCAGTTGCTGAAAGGAGAGTTACTGATGAAGAGTTCTGTCAAAATCAATATACTGTGAGTTAAAAACAAGTAGATAGCTACCACCAGCAACCAAATTAGAAGCAACACTTTTGGCTTTATTAAAAAGTCAGCGCACAGACATCTTAATCCCAAAAGGAGCCACAGCTCCTCATACTATATTTAGAACAGCCAATACACAACTACAGCAAAGAACACATAATAACAGCAACAGACCAATGTTTCCATAGCATGCAACAGACAAACCATCGGTAACATCCCATCACTTTGATAAAACAACTGTGAGCTCAAATGTCAAGGAGGAGGATTACAGAAATGTTTGAAGTGTTCTCACATCAAACACACATCAGCATAAACTAGAAATGAAAAACTTTTAGAGTAAACTGGTTTGTATATACACAAAAAAAACTTTTCCCACATCGGGAAAGACAAACTTGCATTTAGACAAAGACGCGGTCAAATCAGGGGAATACTACAGCAAGGCTGCAGCAAATAGAAGGAACACCAGGCAGAACAGCAGAGCCTTCTGATTACCTTAACAGACATGTTTAAAATAATGTCAGTTCTTGGCATAAATACATATCCCAGCAGTTGTGGAAATGAATATTTTTGGTATTTTATGCCTTTGTTCACACAGTGCGTTCTTCCTTTTCCTACCCAGTTCCTCCTTGAGCTCATTCATTCGAACGCTCATTTCCTTCTGAGTTTTGTTGTCCCCTGACGTCTGCTTTGCACAACTCACTCAGCAAATATAGAAACCAAGCTAGTCAAGCTCAGCAACCTAAAGCGCCATGTATCATGTGATGACAGTGGCTGATAGATGCCTGACAGACTGCCAAACCCCAGGATGTCCTACATGAGTCAGGCACACACACTCCTCCGTTGTGCAGATATGCCTTTGCACGTGTATCCATCAACACCATGTGGGAAGTGTGTGTGTGTGTGTGTGTGTGTCTGTGCTTACTCTGTGTGTCACATTAGTGTGACCAAGAAAAGCCTTGCAAGTGTCCATCTCAGTGGCGCCATGGGATGATGGAGATGGCCAAACTCCAGGCTCCAGGGCTGGATGATGAGGTGGAGGATGTGGGATGACAGGGGTCTGATTAGGATGTTTAGAGCCAAAGAGTGTGACTCTGAATGTGCTTTAAATGATCTACTGTCTCAATATTGCATAAACACACACAATAAAGCACGCTTTCCTTTTGCCTTCTGCTTCGCACTGAAACGAACATGTGAGCAAACATGCAAATAAAAGTGAATGAAAGAGTGAAGGCTGGCCTGAGCTGTGAATGTCACAGTCAGTCATTGCAGCTTCCCTCTAAGCGATGCAGACAGAGAGCCATTCTGATTGCCCCACCAGTCAAGCCAAGAGGTGAAAAACATTTACATGCAAATACAAATGGCCCACGAGCTACTGTGAACATGCTAGCTATGGTATTCGGAATGCACAGCAACCACAGAAAACCCGGCTCAGAAGACTTGCCAATCAACAACTCAATTGTAACCACACACAGCTGTAGAGCTAGTTGTTATGTGCGTAGGATATCAATTATTTTGCTTTTATGGCTTATTGGTTTGTGACTGCTATTGTTACAACTCCTTGTATCAAATGAAATTAATGTTAATGAATTCAGGCTGGGACATAATGTACTGCATTAACATATTTGCTGTGAAAAAGCTTAAATCCTTTCTATCATTTCCACATAACTCCTCAGTATACAAACTGACTACCACCCTCCCAGAATCCACTCATCTGTGACAGCAGCGCTAATACCATGTAATCAACATCCACTTTCAATTTGAACAATTACAATCCATAACCCATCATAACAAATGTGTCTCTCTGTCAAACTGAAGTAGTTAGTATCAGGGGACAGATTGCTGGTGGACTGGCTAGTCTCTGCGGGTCTTGGACATGGGCAGACCCTTGGCTTTCTTCCTGGCTATTACCCATGGTTGTCATACTTGGATTGGGAACCCTCCTGCTGTCACCAGACCTGTTGCCTCCAGATGGGTCCTGGTTCTGGTTTTGTGATTCCCGCCCTCAAAGAAGGCTGTCCTCTTCCACTCCTTATTTCATGTCTTTATCTTCTCATTCCAACATAAGTACATCAAACCAGACCTTCCCTTCATCCCTTCACCACTCATTAACAAAGCCCAAATCACCATCCTTTTATTCTTTAACCTTGACATTCAGCTTTTTACTGTGTATGACGCTTTCATCTCTCAGTCACTGGCATCAGTTTCTTGGCTAAAATCCTGTGTGTGTGTGTGTGTGTGTGTGTGTGTGTGTGTGTGTGTGTGTGGTGGGGGGGTTGCATGTACGCATGCACACAGGCTTGGGACATGAGCAGACGCACTGCACAGCAAGACCTCTTTGATTCGGCACAGCAGAGACACACAGTGAGGCTGTACATTAATTGGTGCTTCTGAGCCGTTAATTTAGGTGAGTGTGTTCAAGAACCTACTTTCCTTCCACTTTTCAACAGCAACAGAGGCTGAACAACCATCCACTCAAGACTTTACGTTCCACGTCTCCTTCCTTCTCTCCACTTGCAACCTTCTTTCTCTTCAATGCCTCTCTACATTTCCCAATTACCTAACAGTTAAGCGTCACCCATAAACCATCAATGCCACTCTCCATTTTCTCTTCACTTCACCATCACAGAGTGAAAAGAGACAGCAGGTCAGTCTCTGCTCTGTCCCTCTACTTCGCCAACTGCACCGCGCCCAGTGCCAACAAGCCAGAGTTTTCGTTTTGTTTTTTCAGCATGACTGACTCCCTCAGGTCACTGAACATATTAAGCTGTTAATTACCTCAAAGCACAAAACAAGTGGTAGTTTGGCAGCAAAATGAACAGACCTTTACATTTAGACATTTACAACACAGTTCCCAAACTTAAAACCAGTGAAATAATCAGAGACCCCAGCAACAATAGCTGAAGCTGCAGCTACAGTAGTAAACAATTCTCTCAACAGCAGGAACAGAAAAGGCCAAAGAGAACATTCTCATTTTATTTTTGCAGTTTCTCTGTGACCATAAAACTACAGGATAGAACCATTTGGGTTGGAAGTTCCCCCAAGAAATGAATCAGCTATAAAACAGCAGCAGGATAATACTAGTCTGGCCCACGGGGCAATAGTTTCTTCAGATTCATGCTGTGCTGATGCGGGAAATGATGTGTGTGTGTGTGTGTGTGTGTGTGTGTGTGTGTGTGTGTGTGTGTGTGTGTGTGTGTGTGTGTGTGACCATGATCATTTCAACAAATGTCTCCCACCACTCAGTAGTTAAACTGTATCTTATTAGTTATCTATGTGGTGATTGCGAGAACACCACATGGGGAATAAAATCAAGGAGGTGTACAATGTCTGTCTGTAAATGCTATAATGATAGTAAGTGTTGCTATTTATACCATGTCAGAAAAGAAAAATAATATAATTGCAGTATGGCTGCTGGCACTAAATATGCCGCTCCAGGCTTTAGGCTTGTGGTGGCTTGTTACTTAGCAGGGACTGTGTGTATGTGTCTATCTGTGTATGTCTGGTAGTAAGCAAGTATGAGCGTCAGTGTACCAGCGCGTATTCATGAATTCCGAGTGGTACAAGATGCTCTCCCTTCCTGACCATGGCCCCTCATTAGTCTCATTTCTTGTTAACAAACTGGGGCTCAGTTGACACTGAGACTTCACAAGACTGTGAGACAGACAGGCGTGTGTGTGTGTGTGTGTGTGCATGTCTGCGTATTTGTGTGTGAGAAAGAGAGAGAGAGAATGGGGAGACAGCTATGAGAACGCAACTTAATGACAAGCAAAAAGGCCGTGAAAACCATTCAACTCACACACACTGACTGTTTATTCATGTCCAGGAAGTAAACGTTGGTGTCTGTCTCTGTCATGTCTGTCTGTCTTTTCATCCTGTCTCCCACAGTGTCACTCATGGTCCACTGCCAACTGGATGGAGTTTATACTCATTGAAATGTCTCTTTCTGCTACAGAGAGTGGAAGAAACCCCAGTGTCTACTTTATTTAGGTATAGGAAAGACACAAATGCAAAAACACACTTCCCCTGTGGAGGTACAATAAGCCTACACGGAATGCCAGTTTTACCAACGGGAAACATCTTTATTCAACAGCCACATGGCCTTTGGTGATAGCAGCTGCATACTTTGTTCCTGTCATACTGCGCCACCTCAGGCTTACACAACATGATACAGCTCCAACTTCTCCAACACATTCTGTCACAGTTAAAGGACCTAGACAACAAATACTGCAATCATACACTTTACAAACTCAGTGGAGAGGCTGGCCTGTGGCTGCCAATGACATCAGCCATACACAAGAGTTTTCAAAGAAAAATGAAAGAGCGCTTATTATTGACTATATCAGACTTCCTTCTTTGAACTCTCTCATTTATTCTGGCTGCCTTGGCATTGCACTGGATGTATAAGTGCCATGAAGCAGACAGGGAGAGTAAAAGGAAGAGAATACAGGAAAAACCAGTGATTAAAAGATAAAAGGGAGAGAGGAGATGATGAGGGAGCAGCCGTGTGTGATTAAATGGTGGAGGCGGTCCCATTGGGCAATACCCCTTATTGCATTTTAATGGGGGGCTGGATGATCCTTGACCCTTTGTGAGGCAGCAGTAGCACCTTAGTGCAGATCAAACTGCTAGGCTTGACGAACCCCCCCGGAAGGCATCTGGGCCTTGAAAATGAAGTGTATTTGTGTGTGTGTGTGTGTGTGTGCGGGTGTGAGAGGGCTCAGAGGGTCACAGACAAACGTGTTTATCCTGCTGCTATGGCAACCCAGCAGTAGCCTTGGGCAAATAACAACAAGCAAAGCTGTAGTGTGTGTGTGTGTGAGTGTGTGTGTGCACTAGAGATAGAGAATATGTGAAGGGGGATTTAAAAATACGAGTATGAGTTATTTAGTATAAGACATGATTTCATATATTCATATAAGAGCCGTCCTGCCCTCTCTCTCTCTTACTCCCCTTGTGTGGCTGGACTGCCTTTCAATCATCAGGCCCTATTTTTCACCTTCTCTTTCTCCCAGCTCCACATGCTAAGTGGGAACATTGTTACGGTCAATTTGTCCCATTCAGGGTCCCAGTGGGCAGTGTCCCTGTCCTGACAGCCTGCAGACAGAGACCACACTGCCTGAAAGGCCTTGACATCAAGGTCCAGAGGAGATGGAGAGGGAGGAGGCAAAATTGGAGGAGAGTAAAGTGAAGGACAGCAGGGGAGGGGAAAACAGGGGATGAGATGTAATCAGGGGAACAGCAGTTTGGAGGCAGAATGTATGGAGGAAAACAAGTGGGGAGCAATGCTGAAGAGAAAAAAAAAATGGGGAGACTGTATTTTCTAACAGTATGTCAATCACAGACTACGCTGATGTATATGGCGACAGCTCTGCTCCCAGAGAGGACACTACTAATACATTTCACTGAGCTGGGCTTAATCACAGAGAAGCACATGAAAGCCTGGACATGCTCATGGGAGTGGAAAGGAAACATGAGTGTTCATGTGCACATGTGTTTGGAGCGATATTGAAATTACAACATAAAATGTTTACACTTAGGACTCATTTGAGAAACTTGAGCCCATGGGTCATTAAAGGGTTGATTTAAGAAATCACATTTTCTTCTTTACCTCTGGAAATACTGAATACTGTTTTCTTTGGAACAACTTTCTACCAACAAAACACTCTTAATGAAAACTGTTGACAGCGAGTTGATTGTGTAGAGTAACGGGAATACTGCTTGGAGAAAGACATGTTACATCTGGATTTTTCAAGTTCTTTTTACGCCCTTCAGCACAACATGATGACATTTTATTCATCTCCATTATATTGGGGTGAAGACAGTAATCCCAATATTATATGTGTCATAACTCAGGCACATAAAACTAAAACAAGTTAAATACTGTAGAACTAAAGGTCATGAGAAAATGTTTTCTTGAAACGTGGGTGAGCAGAACATACAGTACAATAGATGAGTAAATGACACAGATCAGGACTTGTCAAAGTCAAAGAATATTGACATCAGAGATACAGCTTGCGTCATAATTCCCATATGCCCATAATGCCCATAATTCCTCACTTTGGATGAAACGTGTCTGGCAAATTAAGCTTTCTCTGACTAATCTGTGGATTTTCTTTCTCACTGTCCCAGGCTCACAGGTAACATAACCCCCGGCAGAGAGCAGAGGGTTAGTGTTGAACAATGTGTAAGGGCACCTGTTATTTTAGCACATAGGGCGCAACACTTGCTCTGAGGCAAGGGGTGCAGAGCGGCTGTTGGCGTCAGAAACTAGGAACAAACAGGGAACCCTTTCAACCAAAGCTGGGCAGTGCTGAATCACACTTGTATAAGGCGCAGACAGACTGACTCACACACACACAGTTCATACAAGGCAGGAAGGCAAACAGACATCATAAGACAAACAATGTTTCTCTCTGACAGACATATAGACAAACTCTGACTGTCTTCATGCCTTTTCTCTTTAAGCTGCACACACAAACACACACATAAACAATTGTTCAAACTAATTGGCGATTCAGATCCCACAGTAAAGACAGCAGGGATCTGTCAAGGGCATGTTTGTCCGGTGGGATGTTGCAGATCTCCCCAAATTAACTAACTTTATAATAAATCACTGGCCACTGCTAGCCAAGGATTAGCCAAGCTCCAGTGAGCAGTTTGTTAAGCTGCGAGAAGAAGCACTGGGGACAGAGAAAACACCGCCAAAAACTGACATCAGCACTGGGACCTTGGAGCGGTACAAACCCCCTGCCTGGTTTCCTGGGCACACATTTAGCCTTGTTATCTGAGTTCTCCACTGACACAAAATCCTGCTCCTTTATTAAGCTTTTACTTGCAGCTATAGTTTTTTCTTCTGCTGGGGTTTCTCCACTAATCACTTTTAGTGTTCAGGACATCAGCTCTAACATCAGGTACACTGCTCGTTCGACTGCTTTCCTTATGTTTACTTTACATAATTCACTGTGCAATCTTGTCCCCTACTGAGTCATTTCTTTTGGCAGGAGTAATGCTTCCTACAGTCTGGTTATTTATATACTAACTCAAAAACATTTATCCCCTCTCCCCTGCCTGAAGAAAGAAATTAAACTCTTTTAAGGAAGCATATTATACATTCAATTCCATCAAGAAAAAAGTACTCTTATGACAACTAGAGTCTTGAATCTTGAGAGAGTTTATAATTCTGCATTGGCTACATTAAGATTAGAGTGTGTGTCACTGTAGCAGCTCCAAGGTCTGTCTCTTGATAATGTTGGCTCACTGGTTTCGTTCTCAACCATGAAAAATCACATACGTCTTATTTTAAGGTTTATTATCCATCAAAACGTTCCTCAGGTGACTTGAAGCACAATCATAAGCAGTTCATGTTTGTATTCTCCCAGCACAGAAATTCTGACACTATCCAGCCAACTACTGTGGCTCCAGTCTCACACAGGTGACTTGTCTTCGGCTCCTAAACAAATGAGAATTACACAATAACAAGCAATTGTTTTAGACAGGTATTTCCTCTGTTACTAACTCCAGCCTTCCCCTTCGATCCCCGATAGTGCCTCTCTTGTAATTACTAGAGACATGATGAGTCTACATGAAAATGTCAGCACATGCGAGAAAAGGGTGCCCCCTCCTCCCCTGACATGCCAAAGAGTTTCCACTCAGATGATTAAACAATATCTTGTTTATCATCACTTCTACTTTAATCTGCCTCGTGTTTCATCTGAACTTCTTCCCCTTTACCACCCTCTTTATTTCCCTTCTGTTACTGTAAAAAAAAAAATGTCTGAAACAAAGTCTGGCTCAGTACATTACCTCCTGCTGTAGCATCTGAGGAGCAGGGAGGAAAGATCTACTGCACTGTATGTGTAACCTGCGGCAGCACCCCTGAGCTGTTGGTGACAGCCCAGAGGAAGAGGAATTAAAGCAGCTCTTGTCCTCCAAGGCTGACTGACATGGTCAGAGCAACAAAAGGGTTAATGGAGGTGCTGGTATTCCCTTGGCTGTGTCTACTGTCACACTGGACAAGACGCACTGTCTCACTTTCTTCAGACATGTCTTTCTCTCTCTCCGTCTTCTCTCTCACACACTAGAACTCATTATAGGAATGCTCTGCCTCTGACCCCCGGGGACTTCACTTACTTCTCTGTCTCCCTTTCCAGTCCACAAACCTTGCCGTTGGACAAAAGCAGCTGAAAGGCGATTTGAATTTGAAACGGGGGCCACAACAAAAACATGCAGCTCCCAAACGGAGAAACTTTAGGAGACATGGAGCCAGCTATTGAGAGTTAGCGGTCCTTGCACAAAAAAAAGCAAAAATGTGATTCTGACACTATCCAGCCAACTAGCTCAATGTACTGTACAGATAGCAGCTACTGCAGAGGGAGAGGGAGGGAGGGATGGATGGATGGCAGAGCCTGGAGACTGGGGTAGTGGACACCAAGGGCCCAGCGGGTAGGACTGTAGAACATACACAGCTATCAGTTAAAACACATCCATACAGCACAGACTATGCAAACAAACAAGAACACATAAATTGTGAGAGTGGCCGGTTTTGACCAATCCCATGGTGAAGAATCAGTCGTCTGCAGCTCTGCAACTTGAAAATGAGGTTTTCGAGTTGTGCAGTAAAGCCATTTTAATGAGAACAAACTGTTTCGCAATTAAACAGTTTCTTTAAGGAAAACCTCCTCAATTAAGGTGGGTGAGTGACACCAATGTGTTTAAATGTCGTCAATGTAAGTAAGTGGTACCATATAAATTATCTTTGTCTGTACTCCTATTAGCTGTCAGCCATTTTCAATCACACAATCTGAGTCGTGTCAGTATCCAGTTAATACATAGTGAAGCTCATCTCCAGGCTCCGGACAGCCGAACGCTGCTTGTTTTGTGCGTGGCTGCAAGCTACGCAGTATGAAATTGAGAATTACACAATGAAACCTAGTGAATGGCTGAGATGCGAAAGATTACAAATCAGCCAGTCAAATATGCGTTAATTTGGTTGGTTTTAACCAATCCCCGAAACTAAATTGCTTCGTTTAATCAGAGGCAAGACAATTTATCCAAAGCGTCAAGGCGCGACACAGCCTGTGCCACAGAGCGCACCACCACGAACCACAGATCTCCACATAGGACAGCGCGGGTCACTTACCTCTGATTATCTGGAGAAAGGTGCCGCCGACACAACAGTATGAGTCAATTGTGTGTCCCACTGGATACAAAAATCCGAGAGTGATCAGAGGAGAGAGGAGGTTCGTTAGTCCATTATCAAATCCTATGTAGTCCTTTGTAAACTACTCCCTGTCGCACCTGTCTCTGGCAAAAACTGATCCCGTGCGCCGGCCTGACATCCCTAAGACAACTGTCTCAGGGGTAGTGTGTCCGTGCCCCCTGCTAGTTTCAACACACACACACACATACACAGACACGACACCACCTGTCCCCGGTGCTAAACAGCCCACAAAGAAGCTTCTATGTCGCTCAACGACACATGGCATTCCCCGTTAGTCTCTGCAGCAATACTCCCTCACAGACAGCCGCCTGAGATCCCCAAGTAATGTGGAAACGCTGGAAGCAGTGACTGATGAAAAGGAGAATGCAACAATAACCCATGCAGCACGCCACTGGCACCAAACCAGCTCCAACGTTTGTGAATTACATCTGCTGCGCTCGCTGTTCGCCCAGTTGTGTTATCAATCTTCCCTCCCCACAGTAGTTGGTCTATTTTGCCGCTGCGCACGACTGCTGCTCTGTCATTGCTGCGTCTTTTTCACCTCGGGTCTCTGTGAAATAAAAAAAACTGTCCTTCTGTCTCAGTATGTGCCCCAATTCCAAACAAAGCCTGGCACAAGATCCAGCGTCGGGCAAAGTCCCATTCATCGGTTTACTGAAAATAGTTCCTGTTCCGTGAGCTGCTCTCAGGAGCGTTGGTGAGGTGGGAAGACCACGGCGTTTGTCTTCTAGCGGTAGTATGAGCTACAGCATCTCCACCGCTGCTCCCTGCTGCCATCCACAAGAGACTCCTGAAGCCTGTTAGTACTAAAACCTGAAGCAGAATCATGCAGCGACTGGAATGGAATTGATTAATGGCTAATTGAGTTTTTATTCTGAAGCGTCAGTTCCCTAAAAACTCATAAACAGCAGCGTCCAGGTTCTCACTGTGGCAGAAACTTGCTCCTTATGTGCTGAATAGATGTAACAGTGGCACCATGGGGACTGAAAGTGGTCATCTTATTAGACGAACTACACCCGAGGCGCGTTGTTCCACACATATCACTGCTCCCATTGGATGAACATGCTCAAGGAACCTTTATCCTAAAAGACAAACAACAGATGGTTTAGAAAATGCCACTGACGTTCAAATCAAACCACGAGGCTGATTCAAAGCGGTTTCCCGATAATAGTGAGCTTTATTACTGCCACTGGATGATCAGGTGGTTGAGTAACATGGAAAGTACCTGACAGAGACTCACTGAGAGAGGATGTCACAAGCGGATCAAGAATAGCTGAGGTGATAAACAATAACTGGCCTTGTGTAAGCTACTTTCAAACAGGATATTTATTTTAAATGCGTGTGTGTGTGTGTGTGTGTGTGTGTTTTCTTTTGTAAAGCTGCAGAGTGGTCAAACAATAAAACAATAAATGTTAATTGGACACC
>JAUBNQ010000020.1:9687082-9715334 GCA_032353495.1 Ctenopoma kingsleyae | reverse complement strand
CGTTCTATGTGTTAAAGGAATTAAGATCTACTAGACCTCTCTGTGAAATTGCCAGGAGCTTAAGCCACTTCTCAGCTAAAGACCTAAAAACCTTGCCACTATGAAATGTAATGTAGCTCAAGTTTAATTCACTCAAGATTAAATCCAAAAAAATATATTGTATAGGAAACTGTCAATTGACATATACAGTTTATGTCTGTAGTAAATTTGGACATAAGAAGTCATTTGCCTTCTGATATTTAGAAAATACCAGAAGGCTCTAAAAGGCTTTGTCTTCTCTCTCACGTACTATGACTAATGTGACACAAATTTCTTTTTTAAATCTGGCAACGCTCTGTGGAGCTTAAAATATGGCCCTCTGTTGAGTGACATTGATATTACTGTAGGGCATTGTTTTGGTTTGCTTGTTGTTTTTTTCTTATCTGAATTTGCACAGCCAACATTTGCCCACACAAGCACTGTAATACTTATTAACAGTTTTCATCCTGCTTACCGCCTCCCTTATCCTCCCATGCTGCCTGTGACTTTGTAGCCTCTGCAATTAAACTTAAAAGGAAAGTTTCCTTTGTCCAGAGAAAACCTGCTGAAAGTCTTTGCACAAGCTGGCTGCACTTACAACAGAGGACACTTTGACAGCAGTATCATTATTCAGGTAGAAATAGTTTTGCCAACAGTAGAATAATAATGAGTTCTACACTCAGTTGAATTCTGATCCTCTTTTTGTCTCACACACAAACCAAAAATGTCTTATATGTCTGTAAGAAGTGAAATCAAGGTATTTTGTCTTTTCATAATGTGCAGTTAAAACTAAGGACATGAGAACGTTGAGTGTCTGAGATGAGGGAGAAAATAAATTCACACTTCACGCATTTATGATTGTGATTTGAAGAGCTCCCACTTTTTCTTACTCTGTAATACATAAATTATTACATCTGTCCGTGCTGCTGCACTGCACTTCATTTCACCTAAGGTCAGTTATATAGAAACGGATCACGTACTGAACAGAAGTGAAATCATTGAAATGAAACATCCATTAATATAGCACTTTGTATCTTTGCTCAGATTAGCTAGGTAATGCAGTAAGGTTGTTTTTGCTGAAACACTGTACAACTGAACAAGAACACCTTGTTTATAAATTCAACTTTTCATTTATAAGAGGAAGAATGTGTTTCTTCTTTCTAAATTTAGGTGTTTCAATTTTATTCAGTTTATCTTTCTTTTCCACTAAATTTATGCATGAACTAGTTTATGTTTTACTCACTAAATTTAATAGTTGGATATAGTGTAGTTACAATTATGTTACATTGCAGCCACATTTTACATACAGAACATGTATTGTTTTTGAAATACAGTGTTTGCTTTGAAGTGAACATATCCACCAGTTACGTAGGATTAACAATCATTAATTTTGCTTAGCTCTGTTTTTACTATATACCAATTCCTGAGGGAAATATCTGGTTATCTAGCTGCTACATGCTGTGTTATATTAACCATTTAGTTGCAAACTTTGTCTGTCTGCTGTATAATGCATTACAAGCAGTGAACAGAGGGTTTAGGAGATTTTGTGCACAAAACATTAATGCTACTCTCCCTCTGTCAAGTAGGCATCTGTTTGCAAATGAGTTTGCTATACAGTTTTGTGTTTACAGTTTGTCTCTTCTTAAAAAACAACTCATTGAATTATTTCAGGTTTAACTACTGTTTTTTTAGGATTCTTCTGTACTTTTACTCCTGTAAAATTTTGAATGGTGGGCTTTCATTTGTAAAGGACTATTTTTACATGGTTGTACTGTTGCTTTTCATGAATAAATCTTCTAGCCAGTGTCAACCTGTTTTATTTTGAAACCTTCTCTACTTCCTGTCAGGTCCTTCCCTTATCCCTGTCCAATTCACACTCTAATCAGCTTGATTGATTTCCAGATTCAGGATTCAAAAAGCTTTATTAATCACCTGTGCTTCCCCCTTTATAAACAGGACCTCCCATGCTTTTAGTTTTTCAGATTCTTTCCTCTCTTCCAGAAGCAACGCTTCAGCCTGAATATTACCTTTTGAGCTTCTGCTAGCTTTTGGACCCCTGCCTGTTTCCTGACCTGCATCTGCCTGATCCCTGTCTCTTTGTCTGTCTGCCTCTGGCAGTTTGCTGAGCAGTTTAGATGTCAAGCTGTTACCACGTGGCAGACCCCAACTCTAGAGGCCACCATCTTGTCTCCTCCTGCTGATCCATTATCTTGGTCTCACCTCTCTGGTGACTCCTTTTGCTCCTGCCCTGCTCAAACCACCGCTTCTGACTCCACCTACAGAAGGACTGTTGATTCTACCTCAACTCTCCTTCAGAGAAGAGTAAGCTTAAATCTGTTAGCTCCCTTACCGGCTTTTGTTCCCTCGTCTTGTTGATTGCCATACTTACCTGTGTCCCCTCTCCACTTCACGTTTGTGTGCCATCTATCAGTCGGGTTGTCCTTGCACAAAACCCCCTCTGCTCCATCTAAACTCCACACCTCCCCCCAACTTCCTTTGAGCACCATAAACATCTTTAGACTTGTGTCCAGCATCTTCTTGGGTCATTATTCCTCATAATTCTACACTTGGTGTACACATAGGTACTGCTGATACTGTAGTATTCTAAGCAACTCTCAAAGTTTTTAGTGTCCTTTTTTTTCCCTTTTTTTTTTAAACCCCAGATTAGTTTTATTTTTCTGGATCCAACTACTTTGCATAGAAATTATTCATGACACAAATTTTGAGCCATGTTCAACAATAGAACTTATGCCATTTCATCTCCTGTCAAAGTTTGTGTTGAGAATAAATAAAGAAATATTCGTTTTGTTCATTTGTTTCCTTTCATCCCGCTCGGTATGTCAGAGCAGGCAGACCTGAACCAGATAAAAAGGAAAAGAGCTGCCACCAGAAAGTGAGAAAGCTTAGCAAAAGAAGGAAAAAATACAACCTTTGATGAGGAGTGCACTTTTTAATCTTTTAACAACATGAAGAAAAGGGGAAGGGCAGCATGGCTGTCCTCCCCCTGAGGTGCAGTAAGAAGGCAGAAGAGAATACTGTGTGTGTGATGATGCCAAAATTAAATGAACTTTTTGTAGCAGTACCTTCTGTCTGCCTTCTTTTCAACAGAAATTTAAATGTAAAATAAAGATGCCTCAATCGCTAGAGAGTATTTTCTATCTCCTAGTAATCTTGTGGTTCACCAAGCTGCAAACAATAACTCACAGACTGCGTGCAGGGGTGTAGGTGTAATCAGACACAGGCAGGCTCTGCTGTCATTATGGCTATGCAACCAGTGGAGCTTAGCCATTTAATAAGTGGTTTCACATCTGTAGCTTCTGTATCATGACAACTTTATTATTTAAAAAAAAACACTAGACAAATCAAACAGGTTAGGTAAATACAAAACATCAGAACAGATATTTATTTTCAGTGATTTATTGTAAGAGTATGACATTTTTCTCAGCACTGCATCTGTGTCAATTCTATATATAATTACATTTAAACCTTAAACCTTTTGAATTTGAAAATGCAAATTGATGCAATATGATGCAACATTAAAACAAAATACGGTTGTAGTTGTCTTACTTTGTGTGAGTTTTGCTGTGAGATGTAGACTGGAGTAGAAGTCGTACATTTAAGATTAAGAATTAACTACATGTGACAAAATAAAAATATAACAAAAAAAATACTTTCCTAAGAATAATAATGCCCAGCATAGTGAGAATCCGTATGGGATGAAAATGCAGAAAATGATGTTGATAGTGACATTCCCTGACATTCAATTTAAAAACAATAAAGCTAAAAGGAGTTGAATAAGAAAGCTATGCTTAACTGTGAATGAGTGCATCAGCAAGTCCACTTATATAAATGATAGATGATTCACCTCTTGTATGTGAAATAAACTCAGTTTTATGTATATTCATTTTTATACTGATTATTCAGTTTGTGGAAAGATATCTTATTTTTGCCCCTGCTCATTCTGTAACATGTGCAGCAGCAATGTTGTCATAATGTCAACATACGGTTCATGTCTTTGTTTTATTTTTGGTTTCTTTGTATCTTTACTTTAAGGGCTAATGCATATATTCCTCTCTCCCAGAGATGCCTCTTGTCAGGTCCTCTGCTGTTCTCAACTGTTCCCATCTTATCTAGTTTCTGCCTGCTAGTTAGCCTTAGTTATCTCTAGTTTCTCAGTACTGTTTGCATCCATCTGGATGGATTTTCAGTTTATCTTTGGTTTTCTCTGTTACATGTCTTTAGTCTGTATTGTTTCATTAAATCAATTTTCTCCCTCAACCTCCTGTTTTCTTGTGTGTATATGGGTTCACTATTTTGAGATTTGTGACAGTAGGATCTGACTAACACTCTTAAGCTTTTGAACTTGGTAACAATGAGTATAGTCAAACTGTGTTTTGCTTATTATGGGGAGTCGGCAGCACTCAAACACAATTTGCAATACTGTAGTAAAATATCTAGCGGAATGAGGTGGCTCAAATACCCAGAGTTCTGAGCCCTGAAAGAGTCAGCCTTAGCCTGGTTTGAGGTTGCAAGCCAATAGATCAGATTTTCTGTCTGCCTCTTTAGTGGTGTTACAAACAAAACTCACAAAACTCAGACCTCAGACCTTGTGGCCATGCCACACTCCCAAGCCCACGACCACACAGGCCTCACTGGCCTGCCACGCCAATAGGGACCACACGGCCCCATTTTCTGATCCTAGCCAAGACTTGAGATTTGGGCCCAATTAAAAGCACAGTCAAAAGACCACTGTTTCCTCACTCCTTGACTCTGAGGCCTCCTATGAACCTACCAGTTTGGAGAGCAAAGTCTGTCGCCAAACGCAGCTGACGCTTTGTCCCCAGACTTTGCTCCTGAAACAGATCCAGTCCTAAGCTCTTCTGGCTCTCAAGTTCCAGCTCTAGCCCCCATTCCAGTTTCTGCACGTGCTTAGGTTCTGATTCTGGGGTCTGCTCCCGTCCCGGTGTCAGTTCTAGTCCCTGTGTCAGTCTGCTCATGCCCTGGCTCCAGATCTCATCATCCCCACCCAGAGCAACCAGTTGGGCATCTCTGACACCACCAAGGCTCCAACTACTTCCTGTCCTGTTTCTGGACAGGTCTACGCTGCCACCCCAGGTCCTGTCCTCAAGTGGACCTACATCGAACTTCAAGCTTCCAAAGCCTTGACACACCCCATGACTCTTGTGATCAGGCTGCCCGCCAGCCAACTGCAGTCACTTTGGCAGTCAAGGGCAGCAGCATATATTCCTCTGCCCCTCAGTCAACCCTGTGTTCTTGTGTGCACTTGGATCCACCATTTTTTGATTTGTGACACACTAAAATGTACTTCAACATATCAGCCCTGATTACTTATGATTTAAATAATCCAGATGTTAAACAATTCAGTCTGTGAGTAAACAGTCTTGATCAGCTCTAAATTAGACAGTAAGTGACTTTTTTATTACTGTGCGGAACTGCGGAGGCAACCATCAATCTATCTTTCTGACTGTGGTGCAGAGATGAAATGTAGAGGAAATGAGATGGGCTATGGAGTGGGAAGAGAAGGCAGAGAGAGGAGAGAGGGCAAGTACACTTATGCTATTAAGAGGTTTGAAGAAAATAATATTGGCCAAAATAGTAGAAAAGAATAAAAGAAGTAAAATATATCAAAAGGGATTGAAATCAATACTCAAACATGTTGAGATATGTTTTAGACTCTGAGAGTAGCGAGGATGAAAGCAAAGCAGGGAATTAAAGTATAGTGAAGGCATGCACTTTACCTCACCTCTCCAAGTCACAGCAGATAGCAAGACATCAAGCCTTTTGTTTGGAGAGGGGTCATAGTAATGTGCCATCACTGTCAAAACTCATGCAATCATAACACTAAAGAACCATAAATATTTCAGGACAAGTCATCTCTTTCCATGCTTTCTCTCGTTCACCACTGTGGCAGTTGGCCCGTCGTCAGGGCTCTGGAGTGAAATAAACTCACAAAAGTAAACAGGGGAGACCCTGAGAAATGGGCAGCTGCTGGTATTCAAATAGCCATGAAAAGTCATAAAACACAGTGTGAAGAAATTGTGTGTTCTCTATGGATGGAAAGTTTAGGCTACCTGTTGGCCATGTTGTAAAACACAGCTCTGTTATTTGTTGCTTTTCATTTTGTATGTTGCATGCAGTGACCTGGCGTTTCCCATGTTCTCTGACTGTGGCCACAAATCTTCTAGATTGTTTTTAAGGTCTGTTAGAGGTTCCCCACAAATCACTTTTCCAATATCCTTTAAGCTGAAGGCACAGTAGTCATAAAACGTCTGTAGCCAGTTAAGTTTTCCTTGCAGTGCAATTTTACTCAAAAGATTAAAGACCGTTATTCTTGCAAAACGTTTAATGCATAAAGTTCATGACTTTTATGAGCTTTCATTTTGAGCTTCCACTTTATAAATGGACATACTTAACTTGCAGTGTTCAGTCTTACTCTGACGCACATGATTAGTCAAGTTTGTATATTTTGCTTTTTAGTATAGACAAATAAACATAAGACCCAAAATTTAAGGCCATGTACATTACTATCAAACTCAGGGAGATAAATGGAATTTATTGATTGGAAAAAAAAATCATAAAACATCATACAATCTAGTTGCAGGTCTGTTGTACAGTTTTACATCTTTCACCCAAATCGTTCACTACAAAACAGCAGCATGTGTAGTTTTGGTTGAAAACCAGTTGATGTACTCTCTGGGATATATGATTTATTGCTGTGAGTTAGGTACGATATCAGAATCATCACTGTCAGTTAGCTTAGCTTAGCATAAAAACTAGAAAAAATATAGCTGAACTTTGTCAGCACCTCTCCACCTCACCAGCTGCACAATTAACATATTGAATCTAAAAGGAAAAACAGTTCACTGTTTTATCTTTTATGTTTATGGGCCAGGCTGTCTGGCAGGGGGGAGTGACTTCCTGGAGAACAAGAAATGGTTGAGCAATAAACTAATTAGATATAACATGGTGAAGTTTGGAGGTGCTGGGGGATTTTGTTACCTTTGACACAGCCTGTTTTGAGACTTTATGCTAAGGTAAGTTAACCAGCTGCCAGCTCCAGTTACATCTCTACTGTTTTGTCTTGAGTATCAATTTTCTCATCTGACATCAGCCATAAAATGAATAAGGATACATTAGTTTGTAAAAATGTCAACTTATTGCTTTAAACTAGTTTCATTTTGGTTCCAGATAATGATATTCAGATCAAATTATCCCTTTAAGAAGGAATGCTGATAATGAATACAGTGCTTTCTAGCTTGTGACAAAGGTCAACATCCTGTTTCTTTACTATTTCAATATGATGGATTAGTCCTCTCACACAGCTGGGGCATACCATGGTATTGGTTATGCCTTATTAATTTGCTATAGAGTAGAATATAGTAAGGTCAAAGGTACATATCAATTTTCATCCTGGAGATGATTTGTTGCTGTGTTGTATGTTACTGATACCTTGTGTCGCATTCCTTCTGATATTTGTTGCAGGATGCTGGACATGAGATTCCCATCAATGGTGTAGAGCAGATGAAACCATCTATTTATAAATAGAGGATAATTTCTACAGTTTCAAGGCTGCAGAGTATAAAGAGCAAAAGGTGAAACAGGAGGGAAACCAAATGCTGAGCCAAAGAAATGTTTGTGATGTAATCTTTTTGCAGTACACCTGAGATTTTGGATTTTTGTATTTGTATTGTTTCTGATGTCTAGAAACCTGTTTACTTCTACACTACATGGCATTGCATATGTCCAGTTTGGAGTAGTGCATTGTAGTGATGTATGAAAGCAGCTGGTGTTTTTCTGTCCTCTTATGAACAAATTATTTGAAAGTAGACTTTCAATTTACTGTGGAAAAGGCTCAAAATATCTTAAAGATATATCTATTTAAATAAGATTTACTCGCTCTCACATCCATAAAATCTGGTCAAATTGCCAAATTTTTGCTCTTATCTGAAAGGTATGTCTTCAGGCAGGGTGGAGGGATAGTGGAGTGATCATTTTACTCTAAGGGATGAGTGATTTTCCTGTTATCTACTAATCTTCAATTACTCAATAAGCAGAACAATTTTGGCCTCAATCAACTCATCCAGTGAAGCAGAGTTAAGAGTTAAGCAGGAACAGATGAGAGCCTTTGGGGTACACGTTACTAACTCTCTTGCAGTGGAGTGTGGCACTGGTGTGCATGGATTTGTTTGTGCCCCTTACTATAAGGTGTTTTAAAGAATAAAGCCTGAAATTTGTCTGTTATTCATAAACATATCATACAACTGAGGTCAAAACAACAAATCTACAACAGGTCCCACACAATGAATTTCTGACAGCAACATTAGAGGTATTCTGTTTCCTTTCTCTGGAGCATGATGCAGGCTCTTGGGAAAATACAAAGGGATACACAATGAAAACTGTAATGGCGTGAATAATGAAAATCTTTTCTAAATGAAAAGAGGAGTTAATCGAATTCTACTGAGGATGACGCACAACATTCAGCACAGGAAGTCACTCTACTGACTTTACTGTAGGTTGTTCAAGACAAGCAAGTTCTGATTCATCAGCATATTGACATGACGACTGTGTTTCATTATAATTTGAACCAATTTCATGTGAAATATTTGAGTCATGTGAAGGTTAATCTATAAGCACACCATGTCCTTTGTAGCTTTTCAACAACAAACAAAAGTTACTAGAAACTGAGTACAAAATCCAGCACAAATGGTAGTATGAATGCTGCTAGAAATGTTAGAAACTGTCCGTCTTCATTGCAGCTCTTTGTCTCTGCCCCCTGCTGCCACTGCGTGCACTCGCCTGTTTTCCAGACGAGGCTCAGTTCATCTTGAACAAGCCTCAAACAAGCAGGGAAATCTACATCTTGAGGATGTAAATGTGAATAGGTCTAGCTGTGTGGGTGAGGCTACAGAAGCAGCTGACTTAATGGATGAAGACTGCCCTCTCAGGGTTTACTTCATCAATTGCAGTTAACATGGCTGCCTGTCAGCACAGCTCAGTCAACTAACTCTGTATATACACTATAGAGATGATCACAGGTGATTTGCCACTAAGTATTAATTGTTGTTTAATACAGTATGAACAGTTGATAAATTGTTTGTAATACACTCTAGTTGTGAGCAAATATAAAAACTGTTAAAGTGTTAATAATGTATTTATGGAGAATTATAAGTTTTCCTATGAAGCACCGATAATGGTTACAGAATTATCAAAAACATAATAAAATAGTGATAAACATAATGCTATATGGTACATATACTGTACATGAATAAATACTATTCATACACATACACACAAAGTGATAGAAATGCCCTCTTTAGGTGACCTGATAACAATTGAGCCATCTGCATGACAAATTAGCAAACTACAAGTCACTGTCTATATTGTATTTGTATTGTATGTATATATAAGTATTTATAAATAAAAGTAGAAATACCAGTTTTCTTCAGTGACCATCCTATTATCAGAATAGTGCATCGCCACCTTCAAAGGCACATCACTCATACAGAATCGTTCATGTGATTGTTATTCTTTAGGATCATTACTATGATGCTTTAACATATAGGCAGTACTGCACTGTTAAATTGGCCACATACAATCTATACATTTATAAACCAAAAATATGTTTTTCATGGAAATCTGAACAACTAAGTTTGTGGAAACAAACCAATATTTTAAAACTTAAAAAAAAAATCAACCTATCTACGAAAAATAACTGATCACATTATGAATGAGTTTGTTAGAGTCTGGCAGTACAAAAATGAAATTAGTCTGAAAGTTGTAAAATAGAGACTAATTACCAACGCAAGTTAATCATAGTCATCTGAGCGGAATAAAAGTGGTAATTAAAAAAACTGATGTCAGGTCTGTGGCGTCGTGTGAATCCAGAGTATGGAGCCTGTGTGTCTGAAGCAGATGTGACAGCTGTAGCTTGCGTGTAACGCTACGCTGACTGTCGCTTCTGTGCTGTGATTTAATTGGTTATAAGTTTATAAGACAGTCCCACAGTCCGCCTCTCTGCCCCTCCTGTGTGTGTTGCAGCTGCAGTTCCCTAGAAAGAGGGCCTTGTTGCAGGCTGTACCGGTCCACTGACCAGAAGTACACCGCAGGTCACGGCAGGACACTGGAGCAACAGGCTACTAGAGAGGTCAGTGGATGATCTGACAGCTCGTTTTTTTTTGCTTTTAAATTAGTCCTCAACGTCTCCATGCTAGCTAAGCTAATGAGTTGATCGCTGTCAGGCTAGCTAACTTCCCCTCCTTTGAGGAAAACTTTTCCTATTTTCCTGTTAGTCACTACCAAAGAGTGTGGAGTCAGACCAGGAGTCAGGATAAATTAACAGGAACCGATGAAAACTGTGTTAGCACAGTGTTAACACAGTTTAACAGGTGTTATTTGTTTTAGTACCGTTGACAACGAATCATATAATCACTCATCTGGGGTAAAGTTCATCCACCATAAATTAGCAGTAAACGTTTATACAATGCACCCTCTTCAGTGGACACAGTTTTGAGTCAGAAAGCAGCTAAAAAATGTTGTTTTGTTTTTTTTCTGTGGGCTGAGCCCTGGTGCAATCACCAACAGAGTTATCACATTTTCTATCAGACATGGAAAGAGGCTGCTGCAGCTCTGTCCTGTTCCTGCTCCACACTGATTCTTCAGGAGCTTACTTCAATGACTGCCAACGCAGTATTTTGTAGTGTTTTTTTTTTTTTTTAGGCTTAATGTCATATTGTGCTCAGGGAGTTTTTCCACAACATTTTAGTTTAAAAATGATGCAATCTCTTCTTGTAAACCTGTCACGACAGTTTATGGCTCAGTGTAGACATGGGCACTGTTCAATCAAGGAGCGATTTTTTATCCTGTCAGATTAGAGGGAATTGTAGAGGCTTAAACTAACAATATGTCAAGTGTGTGACAAGAAAAACACTTCACCTAGAAGCAAATTCAGTTCATTAATTTTACAGTGCATTAATTGATCACATTTAAGTTTCCTTCTTGTCCTTTTAAAAATATCTTGTGACCTCTCAGATTTATCTGGCAACCCCTTGGCAAGGTCACATACTTTTCAGCCTCTGCTCAGTAATCTCATCAATCTCAATCTGATCTGATGCTGTGCTGTTTTAGATGAAGCTGAAATGTACATAAGGCTGTTCATTTTTAGGGACTTTCCCATCCCTGGTAATTTTTCTTTCTTTGTGTCAGATCATGTCCCAACACTGTCCTCTAAGACAAATGTCTCAATAGTTTTTTGGGTTCATAGCAGATTGTCCATTTACATCAAAGGTCATATTGTGTTTTAACTCCAAATGGAGCGTAGTAGCTTTCTCTTTTCTGAAAGGGAATGATATGTTTCACTAGTATCACTAATGTGAGAAATATTCTTATAATATATTAGGAAGAGACCAGCATTTTGATGAGTGCTTTGCTGCAATCTCTTGTCAGTGAAATGATGGTTTGCGAAAGTCTAAAACAGCTTCCTTTGTGTTACATAACAGTTTTCCTCATAATAGGCACTGTGCTACTGAAATTTATCTCTGGTTCATCTCGCACTTGATATCAGAGTGCATAGTGTCAGACTTTGCTTTGTAATAAAGCCAGTGAAGATCTCATCAGCTGCCTCTGAGAAAAACATGTTGCAACAAAATGCAATTTGCAATCAGCCAGAGCACTTCGCGGTTGTCTAGAACTCAAGAGGTCATGAAAACATCAGAGAACGTATTTTATTCACTCTGACATCAGAAGAAATGTGTGAAATGAATAAACAGTAGATCTGCTGCTTGTGAGGACTGTCAATGGTTGGAACTTGAGTGTAGTTGGCTGGATGTAAGGCTCACATCAGTCAGCAGTTCCTCCTGGCAGGTGAATGTGTATCCTAACCTACCTGAGTATTTTCCATGTGTTGGCAACAGGTTACAGCTGGTCTGCTGCAGTCCTCGTGCTGCTGCTGAATGTTCAGAGGTCATGTCCTTATTTGAGTCATCTGTCCTGCATGCTCATGTCGAGCGTGTCCAGTTAACAGTGTTGTAGTGAAGACAGGTGGATTGGAGTCCTCCTCTGTCTCTCTGTACCATCTGGTAGAGCTCAGACAGATGTTGTCCATATGTTGGGAGTTCCACAAGGGGAATGAGATCTTGCTGCATGGGTTGGTAGGAATGGTCTCTGCGAAAGGATAGCAGCCAATAAAACCGCTTTTTGTGTTTCTAGTTGTTCTAATGTAAAAACTGAGAAATAAATATATATGGACATCATAGCATTGCTGAAAAACTAATCCAATAGTGGCTTACGATGTTTGCACAGTACTGTACATTAGAACTGAAACTAAGGTAATGTGATGAATCGGGAGAAAATCATTTTGATAATTTTCCATTCCCTAAGGAACACTGCTAAAACAGCTTTTATGTTAGTAAATTGTTGGTCTGACATTCCCTTTGACTGGGACACTGATGTGGTCGTTTCTGACAGTTTTTTTTTTTGACATTTTATAGTATAAATATTTTATGCATTAATGCAGAAAATAATCTGCACATTAATCAATTTAACAAGTAACACAATAGAGAATTGCATCCATGTCTGTGTCGAATAGGAAAGTGGGGTGAAATTGGCATACAGTACTGCCTCCTTATTTCAAGAAGCGTAGAAAGTGAATATGTAACTGGACTGACTAAATCTGTGGCAGAGTTAAGAAGGCTATTAGATTTAGGATGGTCATTGTATTAATGCTCCAGATTACATGTAGCTTCAGTAATTCACTTGATTCATGTTTTAGTCAGATTTTTTTATTTAAAGCTATATTGTAATGGTACAGGACAATATTTTTCAGTTGTGATATCACATTATAAAGAAACAAAAATAATAATTATTTATTTAAATACATAACTCAAACATTTTTGTAATAATATCTACTGAAACTGGCCCCAATCATTTTTAATCTTTTTGTCTTTACTCTTTAAAGATGCAGTAATGCCATTATATTACAAGTGGCAAAAATAGTATAGTTGTTGGGAGTTAGCAAAAATAAAAATGCTAAATTCAAAATGTATCATTATCTGATTTTTGACTTTAAACTGACATAGACACTTGAATTGTTTGCTTGCACCATTTTATTTTTTAAGCGCAGTTTCATCCTTGTTGCATCATGGTGTTGACAAATGAATTTAACACGGTTGAGTTACTTTTCTGCCAGTATTAAACCGTCTGACGGGCCAGCAATTCCACTCCTAAATTTACAAGATACCTCTTCTCTTCAAGATAAAGTGTATCAGCCACTTAAACAAAGAATATCACAGAGGAAGCTGTATTTCATCATGCATGCCAAGCAATGTGAGGTGAATCTTTGTTTCTGGCACTCTGTATTCCATGACAGAGATTGAATCCAGCAGTCACAATGGCAGACAGCGGGAGGACTAATGAGAGTGGAGCTGCAGCTGTAGAACCAGCTAATGGAGACCAGCAGGTGGGGAGCACTCTGACCCAAAATGAAACCTATTACAAAACTGAGGCCTATTATGAACTCATTTGATGCTTCGTATATTGCCATTTTGATAAATTACTGTGAGACATTAATCATTATCCCTAACAGGATACTTACTCTGTACTGAAAAAAGCTTTACTCTATACTGTAGAGACAAGATTGTATTTCACAATTCTCATGTCTTTTCAAATATAGTAATGTTATTTCTTTTTCCCTAGACTGCTGTTTCCCGATTGAGCAACTTGCCGCTGGTCAGTTCAGCATGTGAGGCTGTGTCCAGCGTCTACAGTAGCACCAAAGACAATGTGCCCCTGTTGAAGGGAGTCATGGATGTGGCAGAGAGTGGGGTTCGAACCCTGGGAGCAGCTGCCACCACCGGATCCAAGCCTCTCTTGGACATTATAGAACCACAGCGTAGGTTCTTCCCTTTGTGAAAAATATGATGTAATATATATGCAACGACGGCACATGAATGTACAACATTGAAATGTAGTATAAAAGAATATTGCAAGCTTGTTGCACATTAAAGGTGTGAAAGTGAGGTCCAGTCGTTACCTGTGGGCTGGAATACAATAGAATATGCTTCAAAGAACAAAGTTTGCAGACAGTTGGCTTAAGGTTTCAGAGACACGATTAAAACCCTTTAAGTTCCTACTGTACTGTAAACACAAAACTGTTTTGTTATTTGATGTATCACTTTCCTCAGCAGATTGTCTTTTGTTGTGTACTTTTTCAAGTTTCTGTAGTAAATGAGTATGCCATGAAGGGACTGGATAAGATGGAAGAGAAGCTGCCCATTCTTCACCAACCAGCAGACAAGGTCAGACACACATCCATGCTGCTATAATGTAGGCAAAAAAAGACATTTCTTTTTTATTTGGGTTGACATCTCTAGCGTTGATTTATTGTAAGGAAAGAAAAGAAGGGACTTGATTGAGAAAACACCACTCCCTACCCTCCACCTCCTGCATTGTTACTTATTGTTAAGTGCTTTGTATGACTTTCTGTGACATTGTCTCAAATGTCATATCTGTTAATAGAATAACAGAGAACATGCGTTGTAACAGCAACATTACTGTCTGAGTATGGCACATTATATCTGCATTTTTGTTCAACAGGTGGTGTCAGACACAGTAGGTATGGTGTACCATTCAGTGGTGGGGACTGTGATGGGTGGTGTCGAGATGACTCGGGCAGCAGTCAGCGGAGGTATCACTACCATCTTGGGCACCAGGATGGGCCAGATGGTCAGCAGTGGGATGGGCCTGGCCCTGAGCCGATCTGAGGACTGGGTTGACCAGAACCTACCACTCACCGAGAGAGAGCTGGGTCAGTAGTATGCTAAATGTGGAAATGAGTCCATTAAAACCAGGGGAGGTAATAAACCCATATGTCTACTGCTGAGCTGTGGACAGGTGTGTTTTGACATTGGATCAAATGAAGCTGAAACAAGGCTACAATTGGAATTAATTAATTCTGAACCAGTGGCCAATTCATGAACTTTTCATCAGTGATAGTTATAAATAAATAAAGCAGGTTTTCATTGCCATTCAAAATCTGCTGTAATACTATTTAAATAACTTTAAATAACCTTTGCTGCTGTAAACAGTAATAGAGGTAATGTATGTGGAAATTATGCTACCGTTTTTCTTTTTTTACCCATCACAGCTTGATTTCATTCATTATAAATTGTAGCAGGTGTTACTACCATTTAAAGTTGATTGTAATTGGTACGATATGTGTGAATGATGGCATTTGCAGTGCCATTTACTGTGAGAGTCAGAAGCTGATGCTCTGTCCCCGCTTTATTGATCTGTAGATCAAACACCAAATGTAATGAACTTGTCCAAATTAATCATCAGTATAAAGAGATGGCAAGTTGAAAAGTGTTCAGTTCTACCACAATGACTGGATCTGTGCCCATGAATGATCAACAATATTCATAAAGAGAAAGGCAGGACATTTCAATGAACTTCCCTTCTGTTAACTTGGCCCGTAAAGCACCTACAATTTCCAACACTCACAGCTTTGACACCTGCTGCAGTGATGTCATGTTTTCATGACAACCCACCATACTCCACAAGAAGCCGTTCTCTTCTTGGATTGTTGATATGAAATATATTTAATGCATCTGTTGCCTGCACCAGTAGACCATTATGTCATAAGTACCCATTATAACACTTTTGAATATTGAATATTTGAATATTGTCAGTGGTTATTATGGTAAAGGTCCCACAGATCCACCAATTTGGCTTTTAACACAGGCACAGGGAGACGGTGGTGCTCTCCATACTCTCTAGCTTCTGTGGACTGGTGACTGGAAGAGCTGAGGTAGCTCTCGTGTCTTTTTGTCTCTCCTGAGCTAATGGTTTTTTTACCTCTGTCAGAGTCAAGTAAGTGACTTGAAACAAATGCACCAGTTGGGAGAAAGCCAACTGTGCCTTCATCCATCAGTCAAAACATGCTCACTCATCTATAGCATAAATGAATTTCTACAGTGTATTTCCCCACAGAACAATTAAAACTAAACACAACTACAGTGATCAGAAAATGTTGATGGTTGTTTCCCTTTTACAAGTGCAACACTATTCTGTTTCAGCTGCCATGGCTGAACCTGCTACCAGTGAGGTGACTACCATGTCGACCAGCCCCAGCTACTTTGTCCGGTTGGGGAAACTGTCTGCCAAGGTGCAGGAGCGAGCCCTGCAGCAGTCCTTGGTCCGTGCACGGCATGCCAGAGATGCTACCTATACTGCAGTGACACAGATTACCAGCACTCTGGACCTGCTAGAGAGTGCCCGTACCAGCCTGGGTACTGCCAGTAATCAGATAGGAGGAGCCTCAGAGCAGTTGCTGCAGCGCTGGACAGAATGGAAACAGATGCAGGCTGGAGCTGGGCAGGCTGAGTCAGAACCAGATGAGCCCAAAGATGAATCTGAGGTCAGGAACTATTTGTGATAAAATTGTATAAAATTAATAAATGTTTTCTAACCAAATTATTGTAGAATTTCCTGGCAAGTAGAGTGTATACACTGTACATATGCAGCATGTATTCAGTGCAGTCTTCTGATTTGTTATGGTTTTTTATGTCACACTAAATGGTTGTTGAATTTCAGACAAAATTAAGCTTAAAACTAAGGAAACCTGACTAAACAGTAAATGATTTTTAACTGATAATGTAATTTGTTGAAGCACATAAGACTGATAACCAGACCTTGTAGTGCATGGTCCTATTAGAACACAGAAGTCATGTTTCCCCAAGTTATGGCAAGTCACCCAGGAGCTGAAGCAACAAAACATCTCATATCACACTATTGCCATCGTTCTTGTTTGTAGGTATGGTATTGTTATTGCACGCTGCTAGCTTTGTAAACTTGAGACAAACTTTCATGTTTCTATGTTTTAGTGGTTTTCCTCTTGCTACTCTCTCATCAGTGATATTTTGACCTGTGTCTTTCTAATAGTAGAATTATGAACACTCACCCTGAGAGGTGAGAAAGACCTATAGGTTCTTGGATGAGTTGTTGTCACAAGTATTCAGTACTGTGCAATGTTTTCTCAATTTGGAAATAATTTTATATTAATTCATATTAACTGACTCCGCATTAGTCATATTTAAGTGATGTTTAGATTTAACCATTACTTAGATAGAACAACTCCATCAAGAAAGTGATCAAGGTGGCATAGGAGATAAAACATTCCTGTCAATAACAGGCCTTGTTTTGATTAGTGCAACTGAACCAAATGTTTAATTACCTCTAATTAGTAGTTGAATTTAGTTTTTCACATAGGTCTTCTTTGTGTTGGATAACTTGTTTCAATAAACTATATAAATTAAAAACTGTATTTTGTTTGCACTCATATTGTATTTTGTTGAAGTAGTATGAGATGTATACAAAAAGGGGTAAATACGTTTTGCTATATTTTGCTATATATAGCTGTATTTTGATCTCATTTGATCTCTTGGTTAATATACCAGTCTTTGCTATTCACTGAAGATATGTTTCTTTTCTTAATTTTTTTGTTCACAGCAACTGGAATGGCGGGCCCTCGCCATGGTGCGAGGTCTGAGTGAGCAGCTGCGCTTGGCGTGTTCCAACGTGGTCTCAAGTGCTCAGGGTCTGCCAGGTGCCGTCCAGGACCAGCTCACCAGTGCTAGGCGATCTGCTGAAGAACTGCAGTCCTCTCTGGGGAACACCAGCACTCTCACACCCCTCCTTCTGGAGCGAAGTCGTCACCAGCTGACCCAAGTACTGAAGGGACTACACTGTCTTTAGAGCAGAGTTTTGTTTTTCTTCATCACCTTATAGTTTAGTGTGTTTTGACACAATTTTATTAGTTCTTAAATAATACCCTCAGCCTTAATAGACAGGGTTACTCTCTAGAAACTCTCACATACTTTTTTTTAAACACAAATTTCATGGGGCCCTGATCTGCTAATTCACATGCATTTGTGAAACCAGGATAGTCAAGCTTATATTGTATTTAGGAATATACGCATATAATCTCAATATTTCCCACCTATAATAGAGCCTAGCAATTTGTTTAGATAAAATATGTTTTGTTTATATTTATGATGTAGTAACTGCTAAAGTAATACTGGTATGTGTTTGTTCCAAGGTTCAGCAGTCTCTGGATGGTGTCATGGAGTATCTACTAAACAACAAACCGCTCAACTGGCTGGTGGGACCTTTTGCCCCTCAGATCACTGAGAAAGCAGAAGACAATGTGGTGATGGAACAGATTGGCCCAAACAACTAAATTTCAAGACTTTATTGTGTTTCTCCATGAGTTAATTATGATTTGAGTTTACTGTGGTTGGATCATGTAGAAATAATTTGAATCAGCCCGATTTAATGAAAGATGGCTTAAATTCATGTTATGTTTTCTTCATGATGTACTAAATTTGAATATATATGACAAAAAAAAATTTGTAATGTAGAGTTTAATGAAAATTAATTGCAACTGAAAGCACTGACCCAGGGCCTCTGGAATTTGTACTGATGTGCGCACTTTATTATTTATACTTAAAAGCTACAGTATTTTACATCTATCTAAGATAAATCTCTATGAATAGTATCTAACTGAGCCTGTACTGGTTTTGGTTTCACTTTTTGCCTGAAACAAATTAAAAGCATTCCCAGAATTTAGCCAGTTCTTTTTGCCTGTTTACACCAAAGTCTTTTCAGGGGCTCTAGATTAAAGTTGACAGAATAGGACAAACAAAGGTGCACATCTTGAAATAAGCTGTGGAGTGTCCATAATGCATTTCATTAGTTTTTAGATTAGCAGTTTTAATTCCAGTAATTTTTTTGTGTGAACCTTGATGGGGTTATGGAAGCAGCTAATGAACGGTGAAAGAGCTAACATGTCAATAAATGTTGGATACAGCAGAGTGTCAGTGTGGCGTTTGAATGCACGGATAACGGCGTGTTACGTGAGTTTTGTGCTGTTTTCCTGGGCTGGTGGACTTTGCTGTATTGGCCCGGACTGAACCGATGCTGGGGGATGACGTCATGGTCGTTGTTTCGAATGTCGCGAGCTAGCGCTGGGTAGGAGGCCGCGCGCACCGCCGGGGAGAGAAGTTGTACAAATCTGAAGCCCAAGGTCGTCGACAAACACCGGTACCTTGAATTTCAGGTACTGTCTTCATCATAAACCGCTATGCCAGGCACCCGCTGAGCGTAAGCGATTTTAAACAAGCTAGGACGCTGTCGGAAAGCGCACTATTTTTGGGCTGGCTGATTATGCTAACAGCTTCGCTAGCGTTAGCCTGTTAGCACTAGTGTTTATTCGATTTAAAATACGAGAGTTGTTTACAGTTTGTCGTTAAGGACGCTGCATTTGTGTTTGCTTTATTTTCAGCATAATGGAGGTCTACTAAGTGAGTTTGGTCTTCCTTTTTACATTGGTATGGAGTGTCAGACAAACACGTCCAGCGAGGCTGTCTGCTAGTTAATGTAACAGCGTTTGCTTTGAGCTATGCAAGCATAGGACGTGAATTGTTTTTTGCTGCGGACAAACTCAAACTGGGGTTAGTCAGCTCTAAGTTGTTAAGCTCCTTTGTAGGAAAGGCAGTGATAATAATTGTCAACTCGTAGGTTAATATGATTGTTTAATTTATGTTTCGTGGCGCTTTGGGACAGAATGTCTTTAGCTTTTGTTCCCTTTTCTTAACTTTGTTCCGATCAAAATATTTTGCTGTGCGGCGGAAGAAAGCACAAACCATCAGAGCTAGCTTGTGTTTTCGGAGCCTACAACTTGTATTTTACAGCGAAATTGTCCACGTATTGTCAGTTATTTACAGCTTTAACATTACACGTAATTTTATGCAAAATCTATAGCTCAGTATTAAACAGTATTGTTGCCTTAATGTTGCAGGAGATGAGCAGTTTTAGTTGGTGTCATGTTATTAATTACTGTCTTTTATATTATTTTGGAAACCTAATTAGGCCTGTATTTTCAGTTGACAAAGTTTAGTTTTGTTTAAGTGGCACAACTGGACTTGTGGTGGTGTTGGACTTAACTTTTCGTATCAACCAAAATTACCTTTCTGACAAATATTTATTATATTTTGATTCAAAACAAATTCTGCTCTCATGCTCCAGTGCCAGTGCTCCAGTCTCCAAGCTCTTTTAGCTATAAAAAAAAACATGTTATCAGACAGGGACTGTTAATAATTTTGACTAACTTCTGCTACCTTATTTTCAGGAATATCCTCTCCCATTCCCCTTACCCCCTCTGTCAGAGCATGGCTCAGGAGACCAATCAGACACAGGTGCCAATGCTTTGCACCATGGGATGTGGTTTCTATGGTAACCCCCGCACCAACGGCATGTGTTCGGTCTGCTACAAGGAACACCTGCAGAGACAACAGGGAGGGGGGCGATCCAGCCCCCCGGGAGAGAAAGGTAGGAAGATGGGTGAGATGGGATCATCTGATCTATAAAAATCAGGGTGCATGCAGGATATGGGCCTGTTGGGTGGAAAAGACAATAACTTGGCACAGAGTCGCTCAAAATCTGGGGGACAACTGTGGTGAAGTTGCTAAAAGGGGTTGGAGAACACAGGTAGCAGTAGCTACCAACACTATGGCATCAGGAAGCAAGAGAGTGACATTTTCATCTTATGTTTCACAATAACTGAAAATCTGAAAATGGTAGATAAACATTGGAAATTAATAGCCTATAATACTATAAGATACTTAGAAACAAATGGAAAATGCAGGGACAAAACAACAGGGTCTGTGCTGTTCATGCTGTGAGGCTGTTCTCTCCCCACACAGCGGCTACAACACCAGCAGGATCACCTGGATCTGCTGGTGTGACTGTGGAGAGTGTGACATCAGAGCCAAGCACAGAGGTGGCAGGAAGTCCATCTGAGGAACAAACAACCAGGTATGTTGACAGAAAAAGAATTTGTTCAGTAACATATTGTTTTAGTGAGTGCTAAAACAGTTAATTGTATTGGATCAGGAGGTTTGCCATGAAGTTTGCTACAAGGTTTATCACCGTATTGGATATTTGATTACATGGTTAAAATGTCGATTTAAATAATGAGTGGACCAGTTCATCGCTCACTCTAGCACACAGTATAGCTTGCACATTAGTCCCCTCAATTCATCAGAGATGGTAAGATGCTATGTGTGTATATTTACTTCTTATGCATCAACATACAATTATTGGGATTATGAAACCATTTCACCTCTTAAATGTTTTTCAAGAGATTATTCCAGGCAGGTAAGACCTTTTTTGTGTGCTATAAGCTGAGAAATTTATCCATACTAGAGTACCTGTCATCAAAGCACAATGCAAGGTCAGAACTAACCACTGTATATTTTTATAGCATTCATTGCCATCTGCAAACTAAAAATGTGTGTAGTGTTTTTGTCATTTAGTCATTTGTCTGGTTCCAGCTTGTCATAATGTATTGTCCTTCAAACAGCAGTCTGTTGTAAGCTTTCTATTGACTGTTGTTCTTTATCTAAAACAACATACATCCTTCTTGTCCTAAAGCAGGCTTTGCTATACATTCACTATATAAAGAGGCCAGTGATTCTGTTTAGTTCCAAAACAAAAGCAGTATTTCCTGTTTAATAGAGCTCTTTTGCTGTAAGTTGACACTAAAAGAGCTCAAGAGTAATGTGCTGTAGTTTTTAAAACTTGCTTGAGGGTTTTTTTAAACTTGGTGCATAATGTTGAATACTTACATGCACAGTTCATTTTTTGTAATTAAGCGTTTTATGAAGGCCCCTATATGTTTTGCTTTTGGTTACATCAATAAGTAATTCTTGTTGAGTTTCTTTATGCCATAATGAAGGAAGTGTGATGGGTGAGAACTATTTTCTGTTGTTTGGGTGTTTTATGAACCTGTGTTTCATCATCATTGTTTAAAAAATATTTGCTTACTATAATATGTGCAATTTGTGCTGGATTACATTACAGATGTAACTGTCATTTGCTGGAAAGACATCAAACAAACAAAGGCAATGAACTGGGAGGGCCTTAAAAAATAAGATTAGTGGATTTACCATTTGAGCAGTAACTGTAACAGAATTTTCTGTTATACAAAATTACACGCATTATTATGTACCCAGAGATGGCGTTCCAGTAGTGGTTTTATTCTGCCAAAAATGTCTACAGGGAAGTCCAAACAGTCATTTGTTCCCAGTTTGACGAAACTTTGGAATTATTAGAAGGGATTTGTGCTTAATCTCTCTGAGTAGTGTAGTTATGCACTGTGTACTATATGTTTGCACCATATGGTCTCTGTAGGCCTTGTCTGTTTCTAGTTGGTCCTGTCTTCAGAAGTTGAATGTAATAGCTTATCAAAGGCAAGGGTTTGTGGTATCAGTGGGTGCTGTATTATTGTTTTTGATAGTGGTTTCTACATTTTCACATGGCTACCTTCTAAGTCATTCTTGATGGAAATAATGATTTTTTTTTTCAGTGATGTATTGGGGATTGTCACTCAATCTCAATTCAGAAAAAAAATGTATTAGAAAATTATTCTTATCTTTATCTTTAAATTTATGAATTGTTATTTTTATATTTTGTCCTAATTTCAGCCCTAGTTCTCCCAGCCCAGTAACTCAACAGATGACTGCAATGAGCATCTCCCAGGAATCAGGACCTGTTGACTCTGATCGAGCCGAGGCTGAGGAGGGAGAAGAGGAGGGTACTTCAAACAGCACAGGTACACATAATAGAAGATGGATCAATCCTGTACCCATTCACTATGAAGTTTTATATAACTGTTGTACCACACACACAGCTGAATTCTTTTGTGACCGCTGTACCTGTTTGTGCTTTTTTTTTTCCACCAGAGCCAGTGGGGGAAGCAGCACAGGCTTCATCTGATGGTGACCAAACGCCTGATAAAAACAAGAAAAAGAACCGTTGTTTCTCTTGCCGGAAGAAAGTGGGCCTTACTGGTAAGGAAGATAATCATTTTATGGATCACACAGACATAAACACTGAACTTCATAGATACTTGTATAGTTCAAAGGTTTATGAGCAATAAACCTCAATTCCTGCAATTTTACGCCATTGATATGACAATAATAACATGTCAAGTGAAATTCAGAATAGTTTAGCAAACTAACAGTGTAGTTTCATATGTGTAAACGTAAAGGAGGAATTGCCCTGGTAAAATGACAATCTTTGTCAATAAGGTAATTTATGTCATCCCCTAGTTTGTGTTACTGATCAAGAAGAGTCATCTTACAATTGATTATAATGTTACTGATCACAGCTTTCAAGTCTTGAGTCGCAATGCAGTTGTGATGTTTTCCAGGAATTAAACACAAGCCAACAAAGATCTCTAGCACCCATCTTTGACTTCATCCAAACTTTGACTCCTTCATTGACATGGATATATTTTTGTCATGTTTTCTATCTAAAAACATCTGAACATTTTGATATTTTTTAGCACTAGCTTTAGTAATAATCATTTCTACTTTCAAGTAGTTTCAATCTCTGCAACCTACAATCTGAAATCTCACTACTAGTCCATTGTTTGTTTGGGTGATGTTTTTGCCACACTCAGCCATTTTGGTTCAGAAAGCAACATACTGCAGGTTAGTGGTGCATTTATGGTACAAGGTGTTTCACAGTGTATTGCTTTGCCTACACCTTTTTTTGTCAAACAGAATTGCCTCAAAGGGAGCTCCAGGGACCTTTTTTCATTTTGAAGAGCAATATTTGTATATAGGTCAAACTGACCTAGAAGAATTAGTTTGCCAACAGCATGTGTACTACTGCTCTACTGCTTACAATGAATCTTCCAACTGATTGTTTACTCTTTTTTATTTTTTTTTATTTTACTGAAGGTTTTGACTGTCGCTGCGGCAACCTGTTCTGTGCCATTCACCGTTACTCTGACAAACACGACTGTCCCTATGATTACCGGAGTGCAGCCGCTGCCCGCATACGCAAGGAGAACCCAATCGTGGTGGCTGAGAAAATTCAGAAGTTATGAGGACTGAATGCAAAAAAATGTGTCTCTGACTTTGTGAATTTGAACATTGGTGACATGGATGAAAACACCTGATATCATGGCCTCATTTGTTCATGATAGTCTAACATGGGTGGGGTGGGGTGGTTGCAGCCACTGTCCAGATGCTTCCCTTACTAGCTTCTCCCTCTCTCTCTTCATTACTGACTGTGGCTGAACCTGAGTGTGTTTGTGTGTGTGTGCGTGTGTTTGTATGAAAGTGTGTGCGCACATGCGTGACAGTTTGAGGGGGGGGGGACTTGTAGGGGCATGGTGAATATAAGTGTTGCTGTGGGGAGGGAAGGCATTTAGGTTTTCCCCTTTTAGTTTCTCAACATGGGGCAGGGGTTCATATGGGTTTGTAATTGAAATAAGACCAGGGTAAAAGAATGTGTCACAGCCTGGAAACAACACAAAAGTCAGTTTTAGAGGGAATAGTGAATTTTTAAAAAATAACCAGGAGACTTCAAGTATCAGAAAAATCTTTTAAGGGCTTTGGAATATAATTTTTCTCCCAGACTGAAAATGATGCCAACTGCTTGTCCAATTGGAATTTATTTTCTTGTCACCACATGTTGAACACCCAAGTTTCAGCATTTTCCAGAAATGTTTCTCTTTGATATATTGACTTATCATACTGATATTGGGTGCATGAACAGTTATTGGAGGGGGGTGGTGGGGTGGTCATGAGTAGGGGAAACTGAGAATCTTGACTTAACTGAGTGATTGAGTTCTGTGTTTGTTTTTTTTTCCTTTCTGTTTTAATGAGTGTATGACATCAGAAAATCTATATTAATATATTGTAGTTAGCTTGAATTGTGTGATTGCATTCTATTTATTTTTTATTGTTTGGTTGGTCTGTGCTGGAGGATTGGCAGCATGTGTCAGCAAATCATTAGGATTTGCCCTTACCCTTTTCAAGTATATTTAAGGAATTTCATCATCCAGTTAATGATAATTAAGACTGTGCAGTAAAATGTCCATTATTTTGGATTTGGAAACAAAGCACAACTAAAACGTTTGTCAGTTGCAGAGCACAAGATAATGCCACACCTACTCAGTTTTGTTCAGCATCTGGGTCATTTGCAGTTTATATTTGATGCGTGTAGCAGGCTCGCTGAGGAAATTGCCTGATTGATGAGATGTTCTGTTTTAGTGAGGCACTGTGGTTCTCCTTGAATGCCCTTTTCTGTGGAGCCAGAGTGAAGCTCCATGTTTCTCTAACCACCAGCAGACCACTGACACATGCTGAATGAAAACTGACCTGGGTCGCAGTTACTGTGCGCACTGACACACCTCATGCTCAGCTAAAGTAAATACTGTCGCAATGCTGCAGAGTTGCGTGCTGTGCTTTTACCGTGTGCTCCGATTCAGATGAAGACCGTTGTCTAGCTAGCTTCTTCTAGAAAGATCAACCTTACATGCATGTGTGCAGTCAAACATATACGTTACTGTTTGTAACTGACTGCGCAGTTTGAAACGAAGCTGGAATGTTTAAAAAGCCACACAGCAGTAGCACAATGCATGGCTGGAGTCCTGAGTTTCAAGTTAACAGGACTCTACAGTTTTGTTCAACATGTAAATACCATATGGCTCCTATTCATATAGTATATTCTTATTGTAGATTTCTGCCAGGTAATAAAGGTGGGAGAGTAAGGTGAAGAACTGTAAAAAAGTGCTTTTCATCCTTATCCAAAAAAGAATGTGCCAGAAATGGCACAGGCGTTCTTTACCACATCACCTGCCTGTCTGATGTCAAAAGTATGTTCATTAACTGGCTCTACCATGAGTATCTCCTACAGGTGACATGGCTTTACAAAGCTAGTCAGATTAAGAAGCCCCTATAACCTTTGTTAACCTCTCTGAATTACACAGTATTCCAGTCCGTGTATTTTATCCTGTTACTGAAATCTATTCATAGCATAGCGATATTGCTGAAAGTTAAAAAGACTTCTTGTGAAATGTAAAGGGCAGTTTGAGGTTTTGTGATTTCATTATCAAAAGCTTTCCTTGTAAATGTTGCTTGATCTTGATCATCAAATATTTATGAAAGCTGTAGAAAAAGTTGCAATGAATTTGCAGAGTATGCCTTTTATAAATAAGTCACTGCAGACTTTTTTTTTTCCTATATTCAGAATAACATAAGACCTGGTTGAATTTTGTTCTGACTCCTTTGGAAAATTGCCCTTCATCAGAATTCATGTTAAAGTCTTAGTGTTGATCATGGAAATGGCGTTGTGGCTTGGCATGTCAGCACTCAAACTATTTGCCTGGCAATTTTTGAGTGATGATTATGTACAAGCAGACTAATTGTAATTATTTAGGGAAACTTGAGGTTGCTGCAGCTCTCCAGTTGTGGGTTCCCTTATCTTATATATTCAGAATAATCCGACTTGCCTGCCGTGTTGCAAAATATTGTTACCTACAAAATGCTGTTTCCCTCCACAGATTGACAGTCCTTTGAGAGAAAATGCCCTTTACTTAGAATGATTGTTCAGCTGTGGAAATCATGTGGGTTTCATGGTTTACACTTGCTGTTTTGTAGTGACTGCTCGTATCACACTCTTTTTCTTAATAAACGTGAGCAGTTTGAATGTAAACCATCATAAACCACACAATAAACTGTAATGTCATTTATTAAACTACTCTGCCCTAATATGGACTGTGGCAGAGAATGGAGGCCAAATTCCCTTACCTGTGATTTGTGACAGTTGGTTGAAGTTGAAATTGTTCTGGCTGTTTGTGATGAAGGACTTGGCACCAGCATTTAGGGCAACCATACCTACGTATTCTAGCTATCGTCAGTACATATACATTTTTCTCCTTTTGCTTTGATAGAATTTTGATGTCTTCAATCGTCTTTAGCACAACCTTTGGTAATCAATATCCTCATCGTGGCAATGGTTTTGATTGATAATAATGATAAACCTTCCAGTTATGATGAGTCTGTTAACTGCATAAGGAAAGACATGAAGACAAATCATTTTGTCTTTTGAGATGAGTTTGAGGGACATCAAATGAAATCTACAATGTTCACAGAGCTGTAGTTCTTGTCCCTTGGCACTCCAGTCCCCCAGAAACACCACCAGATATTTTTATTTTGTTTTTCTTTAAAATTTTAGGATTGTATGATGTGTAAGAGTAAGTATAAAACAATAAAATCACAAAGTTTATTTTAAATTACACTTGTCTTTTGTATTATCTGTAGTTATATGTACATTTATTTAAATTTATTTTCAAAGTATGAGTCAGAAAAATGTTTGCATTAAGTCATGTTTTGTTCCAAAGCACTCACTGTTTTGCTGGACCAGTAAATCTATTTACTGTGGAAACAAATTATTAGACACAACACAAACAATCATAATAGTTGTGGTATCGCCACCTGTGTGCATATTTAAATCAAGCATGTGACAGAGGTTTACATTGTTTTTATTAATAATGTGGCAAATTATGTTTTTACATCTTGGTAGAGCCTGTTATGCCAGCTTCACCCCTATCACTAGTTGTAATAGTATGACTGCTTTCTTCTGTAGTTCTCACCTCCATGGTTTTGCCACAAAGGTGTTTTTACTTAACTGGCCTGATTAAATGAACACCCGGTACCCTGAAGGCCTGTACAGACCTTTTTTTTTCTTTAACAGAACAGGAGGAACTAACAAGATAACAATGGATTAGTTCCAGTTAGTTATTAAATCCAACCAGCACCTGCAATACCAAGACCTCAAGTGGAATGCAGCTGTCATTAATGTTTCTGCTTGTTGTGCGATGGTACGTCAAAATGTCTGCTGTAAAATCATTGTGCATCTATAAGTAAGACAGTGTTAGTAGTTGGCCTATTTCGTATGTGCCTGGGCAGCATACTAGTTGAAAGGCTGAAAGGATTTGCAGTCTTCTGTACTAAATAGTAAAGGTGTTTGCTGAGCCAGCAAAGTGTTTTGCTCAGCGACTTACAGAAAAACTCTGATCTTTGCTGTGTGTGATGGGAATGGAGACGGCCATGGTAGGAATATGGGGAAAATAAGGCCCCTCACCCTTCTTAAAAAGGAGGCTAATACACTACAAGAATAAGAGATGTGTCATTTGTCTTTTAGAAATATTAATGCTCCCTTCATACATAGACTATATCTTAGCCCACCCCTGTCCTCTTTCAGTTATCCATTCATGGGGGCAAACCATGTATTCCCGTCAAGTAATAGTTTATCAGCTGCTTACTTACATGATGATGCATCTTTTTCTTTGGTAAAAATT
>JAUBNQ010000020.1:9673693-9686982 GCA_032353495.1 Ctenopoma kingsleyae | reverse complement strand
AAGCAATTGTGATGATTCACTTGCCTTTTTCCTTAAAGGGTGCAAATGAACAATCAAGTTCAATTATGACATGTTTAACTTCACAGCCACCCACACTGATAACAAGCTTCCCTTAATTGTCCAATGGAAGTTCCCTACGTCACATCCTGTCAGCTGTCGCTTCCGGAAGCGGTGAAACGGCAGAGAAGTAGGAAAACACCGCACGTACATGGATTAATTTAAATGACAAGACGCTGTCCAGAAAGTCGAAGGAAACCCCCAGCACAGGCTACAGTGCAGTCGTGAATAGAACTACACCGGCTGGAAACTGTTTTTTGACTGTGTTTTCTTCTGATGTCCGCGAATGAGTGTTTTTACTGAGTAGCTGCTTTTATGTCCTTTTGCTAGCTTAAACGTAGCCAGTGTAGCTTTAGCTCGTACGCACAGCCTTGACTCTCCGATAAAGTGTGTGACTCGTAATCTCCGTTTTTCTCGATATATCACTCGTCCGTAAAGGAGGGGAAGATACTATGCGTGTTTAATTGCAGTTGAAACGCGTCTAAAGTTAGTTGTAGTCACTTTGGGATCGAGGCTGCATTGGAAACGCTTGTTTCTGACTGTCAACACAGTTGGAGAAACCCTAAGAAATATCCACGACACGTTTGGTAAACACTGAATCTGAAACTACTGGACGACGTCTCAACGAGTGGACAAAATGGGTGTGATGGGGACTTCAGTCACCACACAGAAAACACAGTAGACGCTTGGTAAATAACACCTCCCTGTCAACAGATAACCTCCACTACTTTTTACTCCCTCTGCTGACAGGACATTTAACAAACGGTATCCTGTGTTTGAAGTTTTCTCAAGTGGAGGAAGTCTTTCTTGTTTTATTTTTTGTTTCAGCATAGCTCATTTCTGCTTAGTTTCAGCTCCTCAGATCAACAGGTAGGTTTTCTTTTGTTGTTGTGTCAATAATAATAATAATAATAATAATAATAATAATAATAATAATAATAGTATAATTATGTAGGGCTGCGTGTAACTTTTGTTTTCCTTGTTGGCATATTTATTAGTTATTTGATGTAGTGTGTTTAAAATATTCTTAATATATCTTAACAGAGCTGTCCAAATTGCTTTAGTTTGACAAACACTTGTATATGTAGTTCAGTTATATTCAGTATCCATTGATTTATTTTCTCAATCAACTATTTATAATATTTATAATCAATAAAATGTCAGCAAATGGTGAAAAAGTCACTAGTGTTTCCCAGATGTCAATGTGACTTATTTCTTTAGACCAAAACCCAAGATATTTGGTAAACTATCATAGAAAACCAAATCAAAGCATATCTTTGAACATTTACTGAAATGTTTGATTATCAGCATTGTTTTCTTGTTATTTTGTTTTGATTAATCAATTTACTAAATAATTCATTTTGAATTTGGTCAAATTACCTAATCACTAAATGACATCATCAAGTTGTAGCTAATGTTCATGGCATGCCACATATCTGATCATTTATAATCCATACATATTCAATAGTTGGAGTTGTAGAAACATCACCATTGTTGCCACAGACTGAGTGCCTTGTACATTACATTGTAATGAATATCTCATTGTTTTAACACTGGGATGATGTGCGGTTGTTAGCACAGTGATTCTCTTGTCTTTCTCCTATCACAGTGAAGGATGAATGGCCTTACTTTCAGTGAGCTCTGCTGTCTGTTCTGCTGCCCGCCCTGCCCCAGCCGCATCGCAGCCAAGCTCGCCTTCCTGCCCCCTGAGCCCACGTACACCTTTCTTCCAGACCCAGACCCAGCTACGCAGGGTGCAACAGGAACATCTAGTCTGCGGTCGCGGAGTGGAGCATCAGTTGCAGGAAGCGGAGGGGCCGGGCCTGTGGAGGGGAGGTGGAAGCTTCACCTGACAGAACGGGCAGAGTTTCAGTACTCGCAGAGAGAACTGGACACAACCGAGGTGTTTCTCACGCGATCCACCCGAGGGAACAGAATCGGCTGCATGTACATTCGCTGTTCTCCTAATGCAAGGTGGGTATTTTTAAATCACTTCATTTCTGTGCAACTTTTTAATTTATTCTGATAAGGGCAACTGTATACAGCAGCTCATCACACAGATCAGCAGATACTCGCACACTATTGAACTGTAATTTTCTGACTGTAAGACCAGTAACACAAAGAAAATGTCAAAACAAAGTTTGATAAAAAGTATACTTTGGTATTTAGACTACCTTTTGAGTATTAGTTGTTTGTATCAGGTGTTTGGTCTTTCTCATTCATTGTATAGCTGTGTGTGACCCTTCTTCATAAGCATTACTGTGTTCTTCTGTCGGCCTTCTTCCAGGCACATCCAGGTCTGCTTCCTTTGCTTGTCTGCCTGTTGACTCAGCTGACTCGATGCTTTTCTCTTCCTGCTTTTTTTCATGGATCATTTTCATCTCTTTTAGCAGTTTCTTTTATACCTCACATTTCTGTTTGTAGCATTTGTAGGAATTTGAAATAGAATATGGGGAAAGTCAAGTTCCACATCCTTGGTGATTCTTGTTGGCGGTAATGATCATAATTAAAAAGAGATCCATTTCCACTGAGTCAGCTGTTTGGATTTTTGTCCTGTAGGGTTTATGAGTGATGTTTGGTAGATGTTATTATGAGGAGTCATCGTATAGTTAATAAATAAATATCCAGTTAAACAATATTTTATGATGTGTACAAATATTTAACTTAAACTTGCCGCCCATCATTCTCCACTGTTCTACTGCTGATTGAGCAAGCAAGAGCAAAGCTACTGGGTATATGGGTTCATAGACAAAAACCACTGAGGGAGGATCGTATTTCTCTGGAGAGTACAACATGCGTTCATGAATAAAAGGCAAAGGCTTATAGTGGCTACTCTGCTTCTCAGGTTGTACAAAATGTCCACAAGTGTCATATGACAAGTGTCTATGTCAAATGACTCTAACCAATCCTCCAGCTTGCAGTACCTTTAGACAAAGATCTTTTGACATTAACTCTAAGTAAACTTGCTCTCTTTATTTTAACAACATTTTGCTTATGTTTTTTTGAGCGTAGGGTTACCAGGTCTGATTTGTGGGGAGAAATGTGCTCAACCGGATTGTATTTTAGTCTGTTTTAGCTTTATCGTTGAGCCTTAGTATGATTCTTTCTGCTTTAGATGTCCAGTCGAATTTCAAGTGTTTATATGCTTAATTCAAGATGTTAACCTTCATTTGTATTTACTGAAAGTATTTTCCAGTCATTCTAGATGATGTAAAAAGGACAGTTTATATTTTATATATTTATCTGCAACAAAAATGTAGGCACTGTTTGACTGTATGTGTCCTTTTATTTCAAACCGTTGCTGTTTCAAAGTGTTGAAGTATTTGCAAAGAATACTAACCTCCAAATATGTGTCTAACTCTGTATCTGTCTGCACATCTACTGACCTGTTTTCTGTATGTGTATCCTTAGATTTACAGTCCTTTTCTCCCATGGAAATGCGGTCGACCTGGGGCAGATGAGCAGTTTCTACATTGGCCTTGGCACTCGCATCAACTGCAACATCTTTTCTTATGACTACTCAGGCTATGGTGTCAGCACCGGCAAGCCCTCTGAGAAGAACCTCTATGCAGACATAGACGCTGCCTGGCATGCTCTGCGCTCACGGTATAGTATGAGGGGGAGGTGTCTCAAGGACTTTGCAGTGTGATAAAGTACCTCATTAGTGAAAGTGGAGCTGCCTTTATGCAGCTCTAGCCTTGGGAAGATGTCACACTACAGAGCATTGATTAAGGGGTGGTTGAGCTGAATTATATTTGGGTGTAGCTGTCACAATTTTATTTATTTTAGCTGCTATATAATTTACCATTGAGATAATGTTGCTTTTGTTAGCCTGTATTAAAAGTTCTTCTCTTTTTCTTCATATTAACTAGGTATGGCATTAGCCCAGAGAATATTATCCTGTATGGACAGAGCATTGGTACAGTTCCCACTGTGGACCTGGCATCACGGTATGAGTGCGCTGCTGTGGTCCTTCACTCACCTCTGACATCTGGCATGAGAGTGGCCTTTCCTGACACAAAGAAAACCTATTGCTTCGATGCTTTCCCCAAGTAAGTATCTGCTCAGTGTTTGTTTGTCTTTCTTTTTTTCTTTTTTTTTGTACCATTCTTTAGAGCTGGGCAGTATAACCAAAATTCTGTATCATGGTATTTTTCAAAATTATGACAGTTTCACGGTATTCAACTGTATTTTTCCCCCCCATGTATGAGTTGGTGTTAATCATTTTTTCCACTGATTGAGAGAAAAGCACCAGAGCACAACAGAAGTCATTTCAGGTTAGCTTTCCTATAGAAAAGGTATATACATTCTCATTTTATTAAACTAACTTAACAGCCATAATGTTATTTATCTTATTTACCCAACGACATGTCACTTCTGTGTCTACATGATTGTGCATTTACAATTCTCCTCTGCTCTCTGTATTGCGCACAGCAGGATCCTCTGTAACTGCACTGATGCATGGACACAGACATGTGTGTTGGAAAATATCTTGTTTCAACCACCTGAAAAGCAACTAAAATATCTGCGTCCGGGGTGGTGTACAAAATGTGTTAATTTGTCATTAAATCAACAACGCTGTAAACCTAAGAGAAGCACTAGCAAACACGTCTACAAGTGATGTCTGACTGGAAAAAGTTGAGCTTTTTCAGTTTTACCTGAGGATGTGGAGGGTGCCGATCTTAGTTTCATACATTCCTGGTATGTTTGCGGCTAAGGTTGTTTTGTTGTTGTTGTCTTTAGCTCGTCAACATTTGCAGTAAATAGTTGTTTGGTCCACGCCCGCGCTTTTAAAACCAGAGAATCAGACAACAGACAAGCAAAAGTCCTTCCATGTCATCATGTTCAACTTCATCGTCTGCTACAGCTTCTTTGTTCATTTTCACCTCACAGTATCTCCACTAAGGCAGGTACTCTGTTACATGCGTGTTTAGCGGTGTGGCAGTGAAAAAAGTTCCCCCTTAAACAGTTTCCCGCTGGGCTGCACTCCGAAAATTGTTTAGGCTGTTTAAAGTGGTATTATGGTATAAGAAAAATCAATATCATAACAAAAATAAAAACCGGTTTTCAGTATGAACCTGTATACCGCCCAGCACTAACATTCTGAACAAAATCTGCCTATGTTGGCCTTGACGATAAAACACTTTCATAGATGTTGTTCAAATACAAATAATAATGATTGAATTGAATTTGCTTTTCGGTGGCATACTTAATATATTGCACAGATTTTGTTTTTGGATGTAAGAAGGCTGAAAAGAAATCTCACAACTTGAAATGCATAAAACTGTGAAATCTTTGTATTTGCTGTCTTTTTCTTCCATGAAACCTCTAAATAAGGTGTTCATGTAAACACAATACACAGATAAACTCATAGATTATACAGACTGTTTAGTTGTCTGCTGGCATTTCTGCATAATTACACATCTGCAAACAGAAAGGCATCATTTCCGCTTGCACTTATGAAAGTGTTTTTTTTTTGTTTTTTTTTAACCAAGACAAACATCTGTGCTGAAAGACCAGCTCCTGGAGTTTTGAATCACATTTCTGTGCCTTGATTTTAGTTTCAGTATATTTTTTTGGCAAGTGTGGTGGTACAATTTTATTTTTATAAAACTGAGAGGTCAACCAAGTACTGTAGTAGATCAGAGGTCTGTGTTATCTTGCAGGAGTGAACCCATGTGCTGAACTCGTTTTTTGTTTTTTTTTTTTTTTTTTATTTGGCACCTATTTCAAAATTGATTTTCCGTTGAATAGCTGCAGCTCACATCTGTATCAGTTTTTACAGAGATGATATAGTCTGATGTAATAACCAACAAAATATCACGTTTGTTATCACACTGTATTACAAGCTTTAAATAATAGAGTATGTTATACTTTATGTATTAAATTATGGACTTACTTTAAACAATGGTGAAATGTAACTTGGACTTCAGCATTACTGTACCTGATATCGTCCATGACATAATCTTTTAGTGGAGTAACACTGAAAATAACCCAGTTTTAGTGTTTACTGAAACTGCCATTCACGTTGACTGCTTCTGTATTATTAATCTTTCGTTATGTCTCTAAGTATAAAATGTCCAGCCGTAGTTGTTCTTTCCAGTGACTGTAATTGCAGAAACATGTTCATTATGCAGAAGCCTAAAAAGCAAAAATGTTTGTGTTAGTTTGTGCGTTATTTAAGCCATTTTGGGGCCCTGCCTTTTAGATCTTCAGATCTTCTTCTTCATATATTGTTAGGACCTTCTACTCTGATGAGATTTGGTGCCACACATTTAGGTTTGATTGTAACGTGGGTGTTCACTGTGTTGTTACTGTGTATTTATATTTTCAAACCTTGGCCACAAAACAATTCCCTTGTCTGGACAATAATGACGCAGAGTAATGCTATCGTTAGTGAGGCTCTATCCCTTCTGTTCTTGTTGTCAGTTTAGTTTTAGTGGCGGAGTCTGACATGGTCTAGCAGCCAGTGCCAGCATTAAGGCAGTGTCTATTCCAGATGGTACAAGTGGGTGAGGAGCAGAGATGGTAGGAAAGTAGGGAATGTCTATTAGTGTGTAGTGAACTGAGAAAGTCTCCAGTGTTTGTCTATTGTTCAAATTCAGAGTGGGCAGTTAGAATCATGTCTTCCTTTTTGTATATCAAGTCTGTATCTCTCAATTTTTTTTCCCATGTAAAATACAATGGTGCTTGAAAGTTTGTGAACTGAACCTGACCTAAAGCATGATCAGATTTTCACATAAGTCCCTAAACCTAGATAAAAGGGAACCCAATTAAACAAGACAAGACCTCTAGGATTATCAGCTTATTTGAAGAGGAAATTGGAATATGGTGTTTCAGTCAAAGAGGAAAATCAGGTGTGAGTCCCTCTCATTTAAAGAAGAGAAATCTGGGTCTTCACCGTCGAAGTCTTGTCTTGACAGCACATATTTGTAGGACTGTGTCATGGTTCAGTCAAATGAAGGGGATTTCTGAAGGACTTTGAAGAAGAGTTGTTGATGCCCAAAATAGCTAGAAAGGGTTAAAAAAGAATTTGGACTCTGGTCAAGTGTCGTGTAGAAATGGAGAACAATCCACCATCAAGAGAACATTCAACAACTACGGTCTCCAAGGCAGAGTTGCAAGGAAGAAGCCACTACTTTCCAAAACAAACTTTGCTTCTTGTCTACACATTGGAAGAATGTTCTTTGGAGACCAAATTAGAAAATTTTGGTTTCAATCCAAAGTATTATGTTTAGTGACAGCCAAGCACACCATTCTAACATAACCTTATCTATGGAACATGGTGGTGATTTGGGCCTGCTTTGCTGCCTTTGCACCATTACAGCTTGCCATCATTGATGGAGCTAGAAATTCTACATTTTCCACAATTAAAAAAATTAATCAAAATTTTTTTTCAAGTTTTCAATCGATAAAATATCCTGTCTTTTCTTGTCTCCTTATTTTTCCTTTTCCACTTTTAGCATTGAGAAAGTGTCTAAGATTACATCCCCAGTGCTCATTATCCACGGGACGGAAGACGAGGTGATTGACTTTTCCCACGGCCTGACTCTGTTTGAGCGCTGCCCCAAAGCTGTGGAGCCTCTATGGGTGGAGGGTGCAGGACACAACGACATTGAACTGTACAGCCAGTATCTGGAACGCCTGCGCCGCTTCATAGGTCAGGAATTGGCAGTACAACACGCCTGACCATCACCACTACAGTCTTCAACAGCTTCACAATTAACATTTTTCTAGGCCCACTTAAGGCCTCACGTCTGTTTCCAAGATACAAATTTCTCCCAAGAGTCGACTAAAGTGTCCCTCAGCTTACCGATGCTTTCACGGGTGTAGTGTTTCACATACTGCAGTGTTGTGTTTTAGAGAAAAGGTGATGTATGTACATCAGATGTGTGTGAATATCACAAACTGCTTTTAGACTGTTGTTCTTAAGCAGAAACTTTAACAGTAAATTTATCTTATGTTTTTATCTCGCACCAGATGTTCCTATATTTTGCAATAATATAGACAGTGACCACAGGACTTTTTCTTTTGTGGAAAAAAGTTAGAAATACTCGCACATGGACACAAGTCACATGGCAAAACTATTTGCTAATTTTCCAGCTCATACTCTGTGTGTAACTTTATACTTTTAACACAAGTTAAATAGATAACGGTGAAGTATGGAGGACTTGCCATGCTTTGACATAATTACCTTTAAAACGACAAACAAGTTTGTAACTATGTTCTCTACATTGAAGCACGAGTTTTTATTAGTAACGCCTCTACAATATAATGCATTTTGATAGAAAAGCCATCCGATAAGGGAGGGGTTGATCTCACTGGTATTAGTGGAGTTGTGTTGGACTACATTACACATACAATGTGTTTCTAATATCCTGCCCTCTTGTGTATGTAGATCAGGGGTGGACAAAAATTAAAATGATGCATAATGAGAAGTTTGTATTTTGAGTGTTTGTTTTTTGACAGTACTGAACATTTAGCTCAGGTAATCCTCTTTTAGACACTAGTGTCAGCCTGTTATATTTTATATGCAGTCAGCAAAATCTTGTCATATCATGCTCATCCACTGTGAGGTCTGTTATTTTTTAATTTTTAACCAAGTAATGAGTTAAAATGAGATCCTAAAACTGAGCTACAGATTAAACCTTGAGTTTGGTGAACCGTTATAACCTTAACTTTTTCTTTTGTTCTCCAGTTGATTTATCTTCAGGGTTTTTTTCTGCACACATTTACATCCAGGAATGGCTTTGTTAGGAGGCTCAAAAAGAGCCTGTCAGCCCTCTCCTTTTTGTTTTAGTTTGGTCGTCTAGTTTATGTTTCACACCATCAGGTCACAGCTGTCAGAAAAGTTCCTGTTTCTCTTTGTGTCTGGAACAGAGAAGTAACACTAAAATTTAACAGGCCTCAGGTTTTTTTTGTTTCCAACCTGTTTTAAAGTCTGTCTCTTTGACGGGCATTTTACTAATTTCCACTCCATCTTCAGGGGTCATTTTGTTAGCATAGATAGCGAATGACATTTTTCCACATTTTCATTTTTAACGAGCTTCACATTATGATGAATTAGAATCATTTCCACTCTCATACAGATAGTCACAGGAACATATTCTATCATATCATGTTATGTCATAGTACAGCCATATCAGATATTCATTGGTTGTTTTACAGCTTTAACATTGGAAAATAGTTCAGTATTTGCTGTTTGTCATCCTATGTGACAAACTAGACAGCACTAGAAGTTGTGGTGCATCTCGTTTATCTGTGGTTTATTGTTACTGTCATCTTTTCATTTCTATCTGCTTTTGGGATTTTTGACAAACTGACTCAAGCAAGTGTCTTTTTGTGGTTTATTGGTTATTTTTGTGCTTATTGTTTGGGGAAATATCACTAATCAATTGCTATTTTGCTGCATATGGCATGATTTTTTTTCCCCAGTGACAGGATTGTCATTACATACAGTGTAAAGAAAACTGGTACAAGATTATATAAGCTCACACTCCGTCGGCACAAAATCCCTTCATTCTCCCACTAATGGTCTGTTTTACAATTGGATGTGAATCAGTCTACAGCATTTATCTTAAAACCTTTTTTAGATGTATGTTTATGGCTTCAGATGTCAAAGAAGTGTTTTTACTTAACTGAATTGATTTATTGGAGAGTTGCTTTGTAAAACTTCCTTTTTGAAAGTTGGGATTAGGACTGTTCCTTCTGATTATTGTTGAAGGGAAGACAGGATTTTCTTGTCGATGTATAAACCAAAGTTGAACTATTTTTTTTGTGTTTTGCCGAGTGTAACTGCTGCTTATGTTTGTATCTTTATAATCAAAGACAGAATTTAAGTTCATTTATTACTTTTTATTTATCTCCTTGCTTTGTCTGATCTGTTTCCACTACACAATTGGATGCAAATGAAATATGCATTTTTCATATTGCTAAATGAGTACATGTATCATATGATGTCTGGTTTCAAATATGCAAAGGAAGCAACCAAGTTATGGGTGTTTTATTTGTCAAGCTGTTTATAATTTGTCATTTGTGGACAATTAAGCAATACAATAAAGCTGTCTGTGTGTGTTGATGAAGGAACAATGTTAGGGGAGCCTCAACCACACACAGTAGAAACTTTAGTTCAAGAAGAAAACTGTCTTTTACTGTGTTTTAATGTTTGGATGTCTGGTGTTACACAGATGTGTTTGTTTTGTCATCACATATTGTTATCCCTTGTTATACTGACTCATTTTTAGTTTTTAAAGATAGTCTTTTTTCCAAGAGTTAAAGAGAATAAGAAGTTAATAAAATCTAATAAGACATTCATTATTAATATGGTTCTTCTGTTCTTTTCTTTAGGTGACACTTCCTCCTTCTATATGTCTTTCTATGCTTAAATCTCCAACAGAAGAACATTTTCTTAAGGAATCAGCTTTACTTGTTTTTTATTCACTGGGATTTTCCACCTATCTCAGTCCTGGCACTCAGTGAATAAAGGCCTGCCTGTAGCGAAAGGCCTCACAGAGACAGATCCCAGAAAGGCTCGGGCGAATAATTGGCTGATGAGTAAATGAGTCTTTAATTGCCTGCTGTGTGTGTTTTTGTCATCTGTAGAGTTGTGTGTTGGAATGGGCTTGTTATCACTTCAGCCAAAAAAAAAAAGGTTCAAATGATGGGTTTTAATTAAATCAGCACAAAGAAGCCAGTCTGTCCCAGACTCCCCTCACTGTCTGCCACCATGTTGAATTGTGGGGAAACAAGGACAGATGGATCATAAGCTGCGCTCACCCTCATCCCTCTGCGGACACACACAAACACACTCGTGCCAGCTCTTTTTCAGTGGACTACATAAACAATCTGGTGTCCCACTCCAGTGCTCCTATGGATTAAAGGCAGCTGCAGCAGCACATCCCCCCTGCGAGAGGTAAAGTTAGTGCAGCCTGACTTACTGTATCTAACACAACCACCAACCCTACACACTCATATTCTCTGACTTAAACACACCCTGGAGCACATGAGCCCTTTCATGTTGCGATATATCAAAGGATAGTGGATGTGCTTGCTTCTCATCAACAGAAGACTCAAAATAAAACATGTCTTTAATATGGTTTTAATATAACACTTCACTGTTCTGAACGTCTGGTTTAGACTATATATCAGCTGAAGAGATTAAAACACAGTACAGCCTTCATACAGTATTTCCATCAGACGCAGATATGGCGAGGAAACAAAGTGCTGCTGATTTGCCTCATGGGTGGTTGGCTGCTGTTGCCTTGTGTAAACTGGAGGCCTGAATTTCAAAGGTTGCTGTGACTTGATCTGACACAAGGCAGATGATTACATGCAAAAAGCTGTGATATTTATTTAAAAAGTAGCACAATATGGAAAAAGTGAAAGTCCCAATCTTCAGTTTTGTGCCTTTCACAAGCTATTATTTTATTTTCCTGTCATTCAAATAGTCCCTACATCTAATCTCTTAACAGCATTTTTTCCAAGCATGTTTTACTTACACCCACACAGTGGTGCAATCTAAAAAAATTATTTATACACAATTCTGACATTCTTATGAACGACGGTACTCTATCTGAAAATGTGTTTGTATGGCATTTACCAGAATACAAACTTAAGCTGCTTTCAATCCCGTCTCAACTAATTATCACTAAATAAAATGGTGCGTAGATTTGTATCTAGAGCTCGAAGAGCTTCAACTGAGAGGGTCTTACTTGAAAGTCAGAGAGGCTAGGCTGATAGCACAGAGTGGGTCTAGGGGGAACACAACATGGCTGCAAGCAAAAAAAACAAAAAAGAAAATTCGCCTTTTATGTGTTGTGCTGCATATTTATTTGAGACTAGCCAGCATGCTTGGGTTTATATCTTGCTGTTGTTTCACATTATCATTCTTGCCATAGCACCCATTGTCCTGTGCATTATGTATACGTCATTGATGTTTTTCTGCTATGTTCTGTGTACTCTGTGCTCCCCATCCTAATGTTGTTTGATTGGTTTTGCTTGGATTCACTCGGAGAACACACCAGCACAGAGCTTTTTCTGCCAAACATAGTTGCAATTTCACTTTTAGCAACACATAGTATTTGATGCTGATGTTGTTGGTTTTTTGTGTTTGTGTTTATGTTCTTGAGGTGAGAGTCTATTTATTTGTTGCTGACCTCCGTGGCTGTGAGAGGAGGCTTTCTCACTCTGATGACCCAGCTTGTCACATTTGCACTCACATGGGAGTGAAGCCCTTTCATTGCCTTTTACGTAAGCACTTCGTGCTGAGCGACCACCTGTTGAAGTGCACTCACCGTCACTCTGTTTTCTGGGCTTCTTTTGTAAACCACAAAACAGATGGAGCTCAATGAGTGTTTATTTCCAGCCAGCTTAAAACCCTGTCAGCACCAGTGTGGTCTGAAATCAAATTCAGTCAAAAGGCTATTAAGGTGCTTTGGAGCACTCAGTTCACCTTGCACATTTCAACAACTATGAACTATGATAAAGTGCAGAAATGTTTTTGGCAAATTATATCACACTTAAATTAGGAATTAACAGAGAAGATAAAGTTAAAACTAAACATCAATAGCTTATGGAATAAAAGAGCTTTATTCTTGTTCAGAATAAAATGAACACAAGGCTGCAAAATACAACATAATGCAAAAACTAACAACCCTACCTATGTCATAGTGCATATGTGCAATATTATATGCTCTGACCCACTGGTTGTTCCTGACCCCCAGACTGGAAAAAACTAAATTAGGTCACTGGATTGATTTGTATGAATTTACTGGAGCCTTGTCCTTACCTTAACTAAGCACTCCCCCAAATACTGACCTTCTCAGAGGCAGATCTACAAAAGGGCAAGAGATGGCAGCTGCCTCCCATCTTTTCAGTTCCTAAAACTGTACAGCTACAGCGCCTTACACTGTAGTTGTTAAATTACAGGTGGATTTCATGATATGATTTTGTTCTCTGTTCATATAATTTCCAGTATAATACCAAACCATTTCACACAGTAGAATAGCATGTTTTTAGTTACTATCTGTTTCCTGTTGTATATGTGATATAAAACATCAGGGTAAGATTTTTCAAAATATATAATGATAAACTGTATATACACACGTGGCCAAAATTGTTGGTACCCTTCGGTCGGTGAAAGAAAAACTCACAATGGTCACAGAAATAACTTTAATCTGACAAAAGTAATAATAAATAAAAAATTCTATGAATGTTAACCAATGAAAGTCAGA
>JAUBNQ010000020.1:9655712-9673593 GCA_032353495.1 Ctenopoma kingsleyae | reverse complement strand
GGAGCAGTTTGCTCATGAGGAGTGGGCCAAAATACCTGCTGAGAGGTGCAGAAGTCTCATTGACAGTTACAGGAATCCTTTGATTGCAGTGATTGCCTCAAAAGGTCGTGCAACAAAATATTAAGTTAGGGGTACCATCATTTTTGTCTAGGCCTGTTCCATGAGTTTATTTTTTTTAATAATTCCATTCAAGCATGGTTGAAAAGCAATGTCTGACTTTCATTGGTTAACATTCATAGAATTTTTATTAAGTTATTTCTGTGACTATTGTGAGTTTTTCTTTCATTGACCGAAGGGTACCAACAATTTTGTCCACGTGTGTACGAACCTGTTGATAACACCACACCACGCCGCCCCTCCAAACCTGCTGCCATTCAGTGTAAAATCTTAGAGACCCACTGGATCTTTTATGATTGCGTTGACCACGTTTAAGTCTCCAAAATGTAGGGTGTGTCCTGCTATTTTACACACATTTTTGTTTATATTTTGATTCTCTTCCGTTTTATGTTGCATCTTTTGTGTATTGTTTTGATCGTGTTACCTGTTTTTGCTCAGATGTTTTTCATTATTATTTCATGTTTGCGTGTTAAAGTACTACAATGTTCTTACTTTTTCACCTGTACTTAATTTTTTAGGACAAATATATAAAATACATCGCTGAACATAACGTAACCCCCTTGAAAATGCTTGTATTTTCTCTAATTACTCATGGCTAGTAAAATGGTGAATTTCAGCACAGTCTGATTTCTTAATCTAATTTTATGGATTAGAAAGATTTGACCTATTTTTTTTGTGTTGACTAGGTCTCTTTTATGTTTTAAATATCATATCATGCGAGTGTTAAAAAATGTTAATTTGTCTTTGAATTCTTGGAAAAGAGTGTGACCAGCACAGCAAACACAATTTCAGGGAAGGCAGGTCATGACTGCAGCATTCAAGTCAGCAGAAAATGTCTTCCACTCAGCAAAATTACTTGGATCGTGTCCAAAACAGCCTTGAGTCCTTTTACTGACAATGTCAATCCTAAAAGGGTCAAGCTGTCCATCATGGAAGACATGGAAGCAAAGTCGCCCTTATCTAGTCAGGATCTCCCAAAAAACGGAGTGTTGTGTGGTATAACTGTGTTTAAACAAAACTACATGGTTAATGGTATTCATTAAAATATTTAGGGAATCAAAAGCACACAAAACATCAAAATAATGATAATAATTTATTTATTCAGGTAGAAGAAGAGTCTTTGGCAGTGAAGAACACAAGAAGCGAGGGTGAGTTAATTAGAACGTTTTGAAGTGAAGTACTGCATGAAGGCAAACAATTGGTCCAACTGGGCCATAAAGTCCAACAGTCCAACCAGTTCTCCCAGGGGGAATGTAAAATTATCCAAGGATCATTAACTGGTTGCACTAACATGATCATAGCACAATAACATGGCATTGTAGGACTTGTGGAGAACATCAAGTGTTTGAATGCAAAGTGTTGCTCTTATGTGGAGAGGCGAGAAGTGTCTGTGATGTTACTTTGAAACTATGCTGGTGTTGGAAATGAGGACAAACAGAGGGAGGGTTTACTGTGTGAACAGGTCTTTGGCTTCTGTGTGTACAATGAAGTGAAGTGTCCCTCAGTAAAAATCTGGCACTGGCTTTTTTTTATGACACTCTGAAGTCATTAACATTTACTTTTACAACCCTCTATCTCCCTCCAATCTGGCACACTTTTTTTCTGGCCTGAATTGTGTTACAAAAACATATAAAAAAGCAAAAATTACAAACAAAAACAGTAATTAATTTATCGAAGAGGGAGCAAACCATTAATTGAGTGGCTTGCTCCTTCTCCTGTATTCACATCCCACTGGCATCTTCTACCAACTGACAAGTGCAACTCTGTAGTTCATATAATGAAGGGAAAGAGGTACAAGTATACATCAGTTTGAGACACTTTGCATTGTGCTTTCCATTTCAGTAAGATATTTCACTACCTCCTACTTCTGTTTTTGCACACCTCTTATCTTTTTTTTTCAAGAAAGCACAAAGAATGTCTCTCTGGATTAGAAAGCAGCACAAATTGCATCTCTACGCCCTAAAGATAGGGCAGGTAAAGCCATTTCAACATTTGTTGAGGACTTGTTTAAACCAAGTACTAGAACCAATCAGAATGCGTGTAACACTGCATTCGTCACACAGCTCACAATATGAGAGGGGCTGAATATACACCCTGTGCACACCGTGCATGTCACTGTGAATCTGATTAGGGAAAAACAACATCACAGCTCCTGTCAATCAACTAATCAATATCATTCAGAATACTGTTAGAGGTCCATTCACTCATCAGTAAAGGCAACAGGCCTGGACCGTCAGTCCACTCCTCCTTCTAGTTCTGCATTCGTCACTCTTCTATTACCAGAAAAGTTATTATTCAGCTACACAGACAACACAAAATAAAAAAGGAGTTCATTTTAATATCAGAATACTGTTGGAGGTCAGGAGTTTGGCTGCTCCTTAACATGTGCAAAAACCTGTTGTTGCAAAGAGAGGCCACTTGGGGTCCCTGTTTTACTCTGTCACAGGCATCACTAGTAAAAAGTCAAGTTCCTCTGGCACAGCAGTCAAGCTACACATCATGTTCCATATTAAGGCCGGGCAAATGGATGGCACAGTTCAGGAAGAGCAAAATTAGATCAAAGTGGAGCTGTTCAAAAGTCTGACAACTCATTGGTTTCTGTTCCTTTTTTATCACAGTGATCTACCAGAGCTTCCATAAATCCATGTATCCATCTAGATCATGCCCTGTATTGTCCTGGGTTAGTGGTGTAAGAGCAAACTGCTGGGTCACAACAGTCCAGGGTCACAGTGTGACCTTACTGAGTCTAAGCGAGAGGCTTGAGCGGTGCTGGGTCCGAGGAAGCGTGGAGCTACATCGGCTTCGTAGCTGAACTGGCCGACCCACTGACCCTCGCACTCGCAGCAGAAAGTCAAAGTTAGCTGAGGTGTTCATTGCGTAAAAGACGTTGGCATTATCTGGGATTACCAGTTCTGAAAGAGACAAGGAAGAGGACAAACACCACTTTATTAGATTGCTTTTACGCTTCTTGTCAGCAATACATGGGTCACTGTGGATAGTACATTTGGAAAATAGCCAATTAGCAAAAGAAATTACATAAAAAAACTGAATCACAAACAAATACAAAGAGTATTTCATCATACTCTTTATATAGTAACTAGTTTAGCCACTTAGGCTTATTGTATTCACTGTAACTCTAATTATATACTAGGAAATTATACTGGATTTAATTTGAGGCAAATTAGCACAAAGTTTCACATGAAACCCAACATTTAGATTAGGACCTCTGGGTGAACAAGTCTGAATAATGGGAAGATATAAGGGTAGAGAAAATTAACCCCTGAGGCTCCTAGAGGATCCTGTGTGAAAAAAACATTAATGAGCCTCAAAGTACAAGCGGAGCCATGTTTTACCTCTCTCATCAGAGATGACTTGTACAAGCTCGTATCCCTCCTCCGGCTCCACTTCCAGGTTGTGTTTTGCCATGGCTCTTGAAATTACAGCCGGAGTCTTGTCTTGATTGGTCAGCTAATTAAAAGAATAGAAAGACAATTAGGCCACATAGGGTTTAACATAAATTATGTAAAATGTAAATCTGAAACTCGTACATGAACACAAACACATATTTATTCACCAGTATGCTCTTGTAGAGATTCCCATTGCCGTGCTCCAGACTGACTCTTATAATGCATGCATCCTGGGCCTGGGTGTTGTACACTGGGGTTTGACTGGGAGAGCTAGGGGACATGGGAGTGAGGGAAATGCAGCGCCTGTGTGTGCAGGAGGGCCCAGGGAGAGAGGGAGATGTGGAAGTCATGGAGACACTAGCTGTCGATGAGCTGGTGTCCATGGAGTGGAGTGAATTACAAGAGGAGGACTCTGATAGCTGAGGAAAAATTAAAACGTCACATAAAGATAGACGGAACCATAACTGGATAATTGTCATGCACATAAACACAAAATATCTAATAATTTTGAGATTTAACCACGCATTTAATATCAACCTTAGCATCAAATAAGGGTATTTTGACAAAAAATGACTTGACCAGGCAGACCCAGTGTCATAAAAAGAAGAGCCTTTCCTAGAAATAATAACCCACCTTGTTTTGTTGGGAATCAGAAGCATGAGTGGGGGTAGTGAGCCCCTCGCTGTCTGGACTGCTGGAGTCACTGGAGGACACACTGACTGAGTCCATGCTTTCCCCTGAACTGCCAGTAGGAGGTGATCGTGGCGTCTCTCTGACTGGAGAACTGGCTGCGCTATTGTCTGCTCCAAGAAAGAGTCTGGAAAGTAAAGGATTTATTAGTGATAATAAAAGAAATAGGTCACAGCTATGTAGGTCTTTAATACTACAGTGTGACAATATGTCCAATGTGGCATGTTCAAGCTAAGGACAGTGTTGTTAGACTTATTTTCAAGCACATATTTCAGAGTACACCCTCCTCCTGCTAACATCTGTTTTCTTGATGTACTCACAGGCTGAGTCTCTTCACCATACTTTTTCGAGGTTTGGGTGAAGTTGGACTGCTCTCACCAAGACCTTCAATCTCACAGGACAAAGAGTAGCTGCAAGAAAGAACATTAATAACAAACCTTAAACATCATAAAACATTGCCAAATCATGTGCTTGTTGGTTTTAGGTATCATGAATTCTAAGTAAAGGAGACTGAAAGAGAAAGTCGGAGAGGGCAAGTGAAGGAGGGAAAGAAAAAGAGACAGAGAAAAACAACAAGTACAAGAGACTGGTAGGGTGTAAAGACACAGGACATAGGAACAGCAGGGAGCAGGAAGGAGAAAATGGAGAAAGAAGCTTCCATTGTGTGAACAATTGATCCAACAGACCATGACCTCATGCACTAATTTGTTCATTATGTAATGGATAACGGTGCAATTGGTAAATCTCAGTAAAGCAGTGGTACCTTTCCTCCTCACTGAGCTGAGGTTGACCCTTAAACCAGCGGAGAAAAGCCGGGTCTGGAGTCAGACAGTAGCTGTTACAGGCCGACTGGAGCAGCTTAATCTGAGCTATCACCTCAAACTCCTGCAGAGACCAAAAGAAAATCATCAATGTCAAATTTTATTAACTTCAAACGTGGTAATTATTAACTGCTCATCATGTGATGACTGTCGTGGTATAATCCTGTCAGAAGAGGCTGATTGCTGCTACACTTACCCTGCGTCTCTTCTCAAAGTTGATCAGACCCCCCTGCAGAGGACACAAAGAGCACGCTGTCAGACCCTGAGCATCACATACCAGCGGCTGCTTGGAAAAACAGCATTAGGTGGACCACTCCAAAAACGAGCCGACAACATTCCTCACGCACTCATGGAAACTTACGCCCCAGTTTCTGGCAGCGGTTACACAGATAGACTCTCAGATCTCCAGAGTTGTGTACACTCGCAGACGCATGCACTCAAATATTGAAACCCACACAACACATTTAGCAGGTGTTTTTTCTTACCTCTACTAAGTCAGGTAGGGCTGTATCCAACATAGTCAGGTCAGTTAAAAAAGTCCCCAAGTATGGTATTGTTCCTTGCATTGCTCCCTGTGGAGAAAGAACGTTACTTGATTACTTTAACAACTTCACTAAGTAGAACACAAAATCTACATACTAAAAGTGTATCTACAGTGTGTAGGTAAGGTGAGTTTGTAAAATACAACACAGGCTTACTTCGCATAGTGCACTGAATAAACAAAGGTTATGTGGCTTCATCATAATAGGGAGGCTAGAACTCACTTTACAGTACATTGATTTGGAGGAATGTATTGTTTAAAATGATAAAGCTGTGTTTTAGCTCTCTTTGAAGACATCAGTTCATCTGGCATTTGTTCTTAGTTAACCAGTCTCTGTCTCACCATTTCCTTCTGCAGCTGTAGTCTCTTGTGGGTGCGTTTCTGGTGCTCCTTGGCACAACTCTCCAGACTGGCAAACTTTGAAGTGCCTTCCTGTAAGGAAAACAAAAAATACCTTTGGTCTTTGAGATTCTTACCAGGGAATTTGTTTCCAGATCAAGTCTCAGGTCTGTGAGAGTGTCGTCTACGGTACAGTACGTCTACAGGCATCACATATTTCATATTTGATGTATCACATATGAAATGGATCAAGTTGTGGTACAACTCACCCTCATGAGTAGCTCTCTACTGGTCAGGTAGTTGTTGTGGTCTGAGAAAATGTCAGACAGTTCCTCAAATGTCTGCATGCTGTCTCTGCATCAGTCACAGATTCATGTTAGGTTATGGCACTGGACACACACACTGAAAAGTTCTGCTGGATTCTGCCAAAAGGCTGATTCTTTGACCCACTTAGATTATCTGCATAGTTGAGACATGGAAAGCTTACTTGTGCACGCAGGCCCATGCCCGTTTCAGTCTGTACAGAGGATTGGACTGCAGTGCAGACACGATAGCTCGCAGAGACGAGAAATTTTTGCGTATTCGACACTCCTGTTAGAAGAATATTAACACAAGTCAGAACTAGTTTAGAAGACTTTATATATTTATCTGTGGGTATGTCTTTGTGTGTCTGCCCACCTGAGCGATGTCTATCCATCGCTGGATGACCCGCGCTCTGACATGGGGTCTGATCTGTCTGTGTTTTAGCACTGTGCTGACCACACAAGCTGCCACAGCGTTGAACTGAGTAATGGTGGCACGGATGGTGGGGGCACTGTGCTTGTTGTGCTTCTTATCCCTCTGAGACCAAATAGAGCCCAGGCAGTGGTGGGGTACAACCTTTTTAAACAAGAGCTGGAACAGGAGAACAGGCTCAAGTTAGAATGATGACACAAAAGAAACGTTGCGGGGGTGTAACCTGCGTAACTGTGTAACTCCTACACAACACACACAGTCAATCACCTCTGTTTTGATTTCATTTCCCTCCACTTACCGCATCCATGTAGGTCAGCTGCTCAGCCACCAGGTCTGCGTCGAATGACAGGAAGTTCTCCTGAACCTCAACCTCCACTTCCTCCTCCTCCCCCAGGCAGAAAGAACCATTGCCAAGGAAACCAACTGAAAAGCAGGCAGCTTATTTGAAGTTTGATAACCAAGATAAACCAAAAAAAACAAGTAGTACTGGACAGAACATTAAAAATAATTAAAAGCTTAAATATAATTGGTTAGTTACCATCAGTGTCATCCATGCTGGACTGACTCTGCAGTTGCTCCAGGAGACCCTCGGCCCGCCTAAGAACCTCTGATCCAGGCAGCGCCCTGTGCAAGTAGTCTATCAGCCTCTGGAGACAAGGGTAGTCTGGAGGCTCCTGGAAGTCTTCAGGACACTGGTCCAGCCAAGCACGCAGGATAGAGGCTAATGCACTGTGGACACAGGAGGAAAACACTGGTGTTGAGAGAGGTGGCACTGACAGAAGGACAGCTGCAGTAAGTAACTGTAAAATATTACCTAGAGACAGTTGTTCATATGGAATTGATAGAATTACACATTTAAAAATATATATATATCTCACTTTCTGATAGCTCCTTTGGTTTCAGAGCTTTGACATCTGGTGTCTTGTTCATTTTCATCCACATTTCCATATCTGCAGCAGAGAACAAGAAGAAAACATAACAAAGTCACTACAACTTCCTGTCAATACATTATTTTAGCTTCATCAAACACTTCACCTCACGCCTACCTGTCTAGCAGTAGCTGCAGTACAGCCCGTGTGCTCGTGAAGGCTCTGTAGGTGGACAGGAATATTGAAGTGTAGGTGAGGTCGTTGTCTCCAAATGCGGTCAATAACGTTTCCACCAGACGCTCCAGTGTTCCAGCACGAATACTTCGGATTTTGCATGTCTCCAGCTGGCTCACGGTGTGGCCAGGAGGCAGACGATCCCCCTCCGCCTAAACACAGTTATTTTTAGACATTTTAAACCAGTGTGAACAGAACTGAGGAATACAGTAACGTTCAGTAGTGATTTGGCTGATGCTTCCAAAGCCTTTCTTTGCTTTGTGATTACATGCTCCTACATACACCTTCTGTAGAGAATAACAACAAACTCACAGATCTACAGACGAGTTCCAAACTGTTAAATGCAAGAAGTGACACAATTCAAAAAAGGAAGAAAAAAGACGGAAATAGGGAGGAAACACTAAGGACAAATGTGACCTATATTTAATTCCAATTTCTCCAGATGTGTCCAACTATTGTGTCTACAGGGAGGGAACGAGTGGTTACAAAATAGGCAGGGAGAAGCTAGAAGAGGCGGCACAGACACAGAGAGAGAGAGACCTTGGTGAAGTTAGCACGCTACAACAGGAAACTCTCCAATCTGCTTTTAATCACAGCTGGCCCCTCCTCCACTGTCCCTCCACACAGAGAGGAGGACAGCAGCAGGGCCAAGTTCTCCCACCACTCCCCTCTGATAACAGGCCAAGACACACATGAAATATGAGTTACAGTCATTCTACAGTCACACACACACACACAAGCATGACTTTTATAGTTTACAAAACAAAAAAAACTAGACTAACTTCAGATAAAATCCAATAACTACAACACAGTGTAAACAATGTACGAGTGTAGGCCTCCACTCCCACTGATTGTAACTTCACTGACAATTGACTGTTTATAGTAAATATACTGGCATCTCAAGAGGGATTGCTCTTTACCCAACAGGCATTGTTGCTGTATAAAATAGCCACACAGTTTTAATTAGCTCTAATACAGTTGGCAGCTTATGCTGTCATCAATACATCAATACAGCCATAAAGCCTCAGAGCTGTTATCTATTTCTTCTTTTATGTGCCAAACCCCACCCCCCATGTCACGAGTAAAACTAACACAAACAAACTGCACACACAACATCCTGATTTTCCTAGTAAACAAAGGAAAAGCCCATATATCTTACTAGTAATTCTGTTAGATTGAGTCCATGTATTCTTGTTGTGAGAAAGCTCACAAGAGAAGCAAAGATAATGCACATAATTGGCCCTTCTGTGCAGTATAATAATATACTGTATAACGTCTTATTATGCTGATATAAACAGCACAGTGGCGGAAACGGCAATGCCTCATATCCACTGAAAAAATGTACAACTCAAGGAAAAGCCTTTAATGCCATGATTTTTTGTCATACCAGCGTTTCATAGAGCACTTCTGTACAAGGGAACAAACTGTTTTGTTGGCAGCTGGGACAAGTCAGGAAATCACATGATTTGGCTCAACAGCACAGGTCTGGTGAAACTGATTTTTTAACAGTCAACTAAAAGGTGTTGTCTATAATGGAACATTTATAGCCTAGATGTTAAAAAAAATAAAAGCCCAGTAGAGGACAATGTGAGAGATGCCCCATGCTTCAAACAACAGAGATTAAATGTTTTTGTTTTCATGCTTAGGAGTCTGCACGCAGCAAATGGCATTGTGCTCATAAACCATCTACACATCATAAATACATTCGAGAATATTCCACTTGAGTTGAAAACATGGAGCCTGTATTTTTTATCTTGACCTCTCATAAGGTGGAGAAAGTGAAAAAAGTATCAGGTTTTCACATGTGCAATGTGTTTTACTGAGGGTTTGGAGCTTGTCTTGTCTTCCATGTTATTCTGTCACAACATGACACATCAAATAGGTCTACTCACCCCCAACCATCTCGCTCCCTTGTTGGCCGCCTGCTGAATCTGAACCCTCTTCAGTGTCACATTGTAGACGGCTCCTTCCTCAACTTCCTCCCCCCAGTCCTGCACAGAACTCTGCAAGCAGAGAGGGAAAATGTTAAAAAATCTGGAGAGGAGAGGAGCTGCATCAAGGATAAATAGATAGAACAACTACTGAGTTTAGGTACAACTTGAGGTTGCAGGGCTAACTTCTACGGTGTCATGTTGAAAGTTTAGCAAAACAGCAGTTTAGTTTTTTGAAAACTAGCAGAAGGATGAAGAACAATACGAAAGCAAAGAGAGGAGAACTTAAGTGTAGTAAAACATCAAGAATGACCAACCCCCACCACTGCAGCCTGCCAGACCTCCCTGCCTCCCTTTCTCATCCCTCCCTATTTTATTCCAACTCTTTTATCCTGTCCCTGTTTCTATGGTGCTGAAGTCAGAGCTGGACTGCTTTCCTGGACACAGGAAAGGTGAAGATAAGAGCCAGAAATTTGTATAACTTGTTGTTATGATCTGTTGACATGTTTTCTTTGTTTTTCTGCCCAACTATACAAGAGAGCTTGGTCACAAATCTGAAGCATAACCCCACATAAACTAATAGAACTAAATGGATTTGTACTCCCATGCAGTGCACACAGAGGCTGAGATCTGCTGAGACATCAACACACAGAGGCAGAGAGACGGAGAAGGAGAGGGACTGGCCAAACATCAACACCACGCATGCAGTCTTACAGCCAAGTCCACAGACACACACAGACGCAGGCAGCCAAGATCACACTCAGTTGTGCTCACGTTCATTTGCACAGCTCGTTGCCAAAGTCCATGCTATTCCCCAAACAGAAGGGATGCCAGAAAAGAGGTCAAGGGTCAAAGTCGCCGTTAACAGGCTCAATGAACAATCCTGGACGCCTCGTGGCATGCAGCCATGGCTGGGTTTGTGTTTGGGTTTGAACAGAAGCATGTGATACAGAAAAGAAAAGAAAGCCACCAAACAGGGAGAGAAAGAGAAAAAAATGATTATTTTAACAAGCTCTGACAGATTAAAGTAAGTAAGCATGTCTCTGTTACAGCAATTGGCTGGAACATGCCTACGTACAGTATGACCTTCCCATACACCCCTGTTGAGCATCTTGTCTTATGGTGAGCAACATGACTCTCTCGCTCTCTCTTTAGCTGCTGGTGGATGGCTGGCACAGAGACAGATAAATATATCAGCGCATGAGTCATGCAGTCCACACACTCCCAAAACAATAGCGGGAGGTCTGTGTGCTGGCCGGTCCGGGCTGCTGAGTTCACAGTCTGCACACACAGCCTGCTTTTTGTCAGCTACAGAGCTGGAGATGTTTTTCAGAGCAGGGTTTTAAAAAAAATAGAAGCTCTACTGGCTTTGTGCACCGAGTTCAGGGCTTGTTGTGAGAACAAGTTCCATTAGCTTGCATGAAAATGGAAAGCAAAACAGTGTGTCTGAATGATATTTCCATTCACCAGAGGGATAGAGACATAGTACAACTACTACACAGGCCTATCAAAAACATAACACTCAGTGGATGGGGCTGGGTTTGCAGAGGGCAGAGCATATCAAATGAGGCTGGTTGAGGTGTAAACAGGAGATGAGTTGTTTACTCTCTGGAATAACAGAAGATGCTCAAAAGTGCACAGCGAGGACACTAAGAGAACCAGAGAGTCAAACAGTACCCCGTCTCTGCTCAAATAGCGTTATTGCCTATCAGCTGTATGTGAAACAGTACTCCCAAGATACCAAAAAACAACAGTTGTGTTAAAACTTCGGCGCTGATCTGTTGGCTTTTGTGCTTTTCTCGCCTGGACGCAGCTGCCCGTGGAGAAACAGCGATGGCCCCGAGGCCACGCCAATTGTTCCTCTCTGTTTCACTGCGGGTCCTCCAGACAAAAGTTTTCATATCCATCATCAGGGAGGGGAAAGCTAGAGGATCGAGTTCATGCACCGGCAGAGTCCACAGCAGATTGTTTTCCCCGGTTTTATTTTATGCCCCCCCCCCCCCTCCATATTTCTAAACTTTGCATGACATGTTTCTTTACGCACAATCAATGTAGGTTAAACTGGATTTAATGTCTGGAAAAAACAATTCAAACACAACATGCAACTGTTCCCCTCCTCCTCTTCTTCTCCCCTTTATCCGCCACTTTCCCAAGCCTACAAAACCCCCTCCCCTCCCCTCCCCTCCCCTCCCCTCCCTTAACTCCACTCCCTCTCTCCCCTCTTCAAAACCACAAACTCAACAACAGAGCGCACAGGATGGAAAACCATATGACTTTTTTTGTGTGTTTTGGTTTTTTACCATTTTAGTTTTCCAGGCAAACTTCATGGTGAGCGTTTCTTTCATGATCCGGGGACACCATCAGAGCACGGGAATAATCCGCCAAATAAAGACGAAGATATGCTCCTTTAAACAAAAAAATGTAATCCCAGATGCTCGCTATAACAATCTTCTGCTTCACCACACTCTCTCGTCCGCTCCTTTCCAAACTCCAAATCCTCCTCTCTGGCTGTCAGTGTGCTTTCCTCTCTTCTACTGAATGACCAAACTCCTCCTACTTGCACTCGCAGCCCCGTATAAACTCCTCCTCTTTTCTTTCGGCCAGTTTTCATCAGACTGACAACAACGTGCGCACTCTGACGCACAGTTGTGATTTCTGTTCCGCAGATTAATAAATCAGTGTCGTCTGTAATTCATACAGCACATGGCGAGACTAATAATTTATTTATCGTGGGTTGTTTGTTTGTGGCTTTTAAGTATGAGATTGATTAATAAAATGGACATTATAAACTTTTTACAGTGTTACTGATGGGAATAATGCCTCTTTTTTATGATTTGCATGCTGTTTTTTTTTTTTTTCTTTGGAAATTGACACATATTTAAATGGGTGGGATGTGCACTAAAAATAATTTTCTTTATGTTTCTTATTTTATTTTGTTAAATTTCACCTGAGATAGTAGGTTCATGTGTTTGCATGCCTATGTTGAATCAATAGCCTACTCACATGTTAACATACACCAAAACAGATACAGCTGCAATTGTTCATATTGGCTATGAATAAGAACAAGTTTACAGACAAAACAAGACAACATAATGTACTAGCCCCATTCTACTTGCTACAGTTGATCTCAAGCCACTAAAAAGGCTTCAGCAGTCTGATTTATACAAGGCAGTAAATTCATGTTAAAAAGTGATCTCTTCACATCCTCCATGGAAATGTCCTTTAGTTTTCTGCATATTACCTATGTTCATTAGTGATGGTTAACACACAGATACTGTAACGTGCATTAAAAATAACAAAATAATTTCATATGAGTGGATGAAGTGAAGTGCTGCGGGCCCTGTGACCATCTTGTGTATGAAGCAGCTGTGGTCTCACAGCCTCTGCGTGGGACAATACAAGGAAGGCCGTAGATGCCGTCACCACTACTGTGCATTGTCAGTGACAGGGGAGGAGAATAGGGTGAGTGTGTGAGAATGGGCAACACTGTTCATCTGTGAATGTGCTTGTACACGTACTCAAACAGCCCACTTGTGTGAATAAAAAGGAAGATATGAATCAAGCATGGACTTTCTGAGTGGTCTTTTTGTACAAAGTTGTATCGTAAATATATATCAACTGTGAGCAAGCAGTGGTTCATACATTTAATCCAATTCTAGTTAGTCCAGTGATCAAATGCCAAGCTACTGATCAGAGTCATGAGAACAGGAGGAGACAGTAAAAACCTTACAATATTGAGATCTGGCTAAATGGAAGAACCGGCTAGAGCCCGTTTTTGTGTGTCAATGATGTGTCCACCCACTATTCTGACTCCCATAACACCAACACATAACCCCAGTGTCACTGTCAACGTCACTTACTGTTACACACCACTCTGTCTAGAAGGGTGCATGTGTAGACAGATGCACCTACACACACACACACACACACACACAAAAGGTGCCCACTTATGACATCGTTACTCCCTCCCAGATTTGCTTGGATGACATTAAAAGGCAAGGGAAGACCAATGTACGTCTCCCTCCATGTTTCTCATTGTATCTGGCCAAGCTCCAGTTCCCAGGCTGAGCTGCCCCAGTGTCCCATAGGGTCCCCAGAGCTTTGGGAAGCCCACAGGGGCAGTGGGAAGGTTGCAACCCCACACAACCCTCAGCTGAGCCCCAGGGGGATTGGAGTGTTGGTCTCACAGTGGGAGTAATGTTATATCTCAGTGCAAACAAGACATCTGACAGATATGACAGCTGCAGCTCTGTGAGATGGATGAGCAGATGAGTGCACACAACTTTCAACATGAGATCAAAATGTGAAATTTGTTCTCTTACTCTTGGGTCCAGGTCCATTCAAGTAAGGTTAGCTACGTGTTAGTGTCTTAAAGAGCTTCTTCTGTGGTTTCCACAGAGGAGCAAAAGACCAGTTTTCAGGAAATGTCAGAGTCGTCTTTAGGTATTTCGCAAAAATCAAAATGAAGTCCTTTACAGCTAATCCAAATTATTATAAATTAAAGGAATATTTTCACCTTCTGGGAAATACATTTACTCACTTTCTTGTAGAGAGTGACAAGTATGTGTACCAATCACACTTCTGAATGCTGAGTTTGAAGCTGTCAGCAGCAGTTAGCTTAACTTAATACAGTAACACATAATTTTTACCCTTCAGTTTCTCTTGTAGTGTCATTACAAGAGAAACAAATGTGCTTTATCCCAAAATCTCAAAGCCAGTTGCAAGTCAAGCTGCAAATCTTGTCAAGTCTATGAATGCTGAACGACACACGTGCAAATGTGTAACAGAATGTGATAGAGCTGAGTGGCATCTTCATATTTCTGTTTCAAACTCTGTCAAATATTGCAGTGGAATACAGGCCCATATTCATTTCAAGTTTCTTTTTCTCTTGGAAGACTAATGACGTAATTACACTTAGGAAAGCCCTTGATGAGGACACAGCAGTTTTTTATATAACTGGTTCCTGCCACTACTGAACGGCTAGAGTACAAACAGAAAGGGGACAAAAACGGGAGGAGCGCTGCTCACACTGTTATTGCACCAGTGTGGGGAAAAATGCACATTCCAGGAAATCTTCCACTTCCTGCCTCCAGCCTCCTGACTCCAGCAAGCCTGCTGTCCTCATACCTGACTGACTGTGGAGTCTCTCTGGCCTGGACCACAGCCATAAAATCAAACTTAAGAGGAGAGGAGAGGAGAGGAGAGGAGAGGAGAGGAGAGGAGAGGAGAGGAGAGGAGAGGAGAGGAGAGGAGAATTCCTCATACAAGCTGATAAAACTGAAGAAACTAGAGATCACAATACTGAAATTTAAAACCAAACCACAGACAGCGAGAGGACAATAAATAGGAGGATCGTGGGTTGGATGTGTAAAGTCTCAGTGTTTACATCTAAGATAAGAAGGTCATCAGAAAAGATTTACTTGAAAGGACATTATCTCAACTGTGAGTGTGAGACAGAGACAGACGGGGGAGAGTTCACGGTACAGACAGAAACTGAGAGGATCCATACTGGCTGAAAGACAAACATGATGCAACTGGACCGCCTTGTTCTGGCTTCCAGAGAAAGAGTGATTTTGTATTTCAGACCGGAAAGAGACTCACTGCTGGAAACACGTAAACAGAGGAAGGAACACTCATCGTTTCATGCGATGAGAGCAGTATCAGCTGTGACTGGAGCCAAACTCTCCAGTGGAAAGTCGTTGCGCAAAATGAAAAATTGAACAGGTCTTTCCTGCTATCAAATCTGTGTGTTAGTAAGTTCATTCTGTGCTCTTGCTTGTACATTATTCTTCTGCATATGTTTTAACGTTATGTCTGTGTGCACAGGGTTAAATTTACTTATCACACTCCTGTTTCACTGAATGTTTGTGTGTAGTTGGTGGGTTTGTGTTTTCAAAAGGTTACTGCCCAGTAGAGGGCAGAGTACATGAACCGCTGTGTTTATCCAGCGTCAGCAGAGGTTTTAGTCAGACCAGGCCAGAGCGACACCCAACAGGGTTGAATTTATAGTGCAGGGTCATGATGCTCATCTATAACTCAATAAATCCTGAACATGAGGCAGTCAGAGTAGCTTAAATAGGTTGTTTGAGTGCAATGAAGCAGTGGCAATGCACTTAGCAAGTGCACATGTTTATTTTATAGTTGTTTAATAAGGCAACAGCTCAGCAGAAGAGTGTCTGTGGATCCAGATGGATAAGGATCATATCTCATAACACGCACAGCTGCATTTACTTTTTCTCTCTGCTTCTGGCTCCTATTTGGTCAGCTGAACCCTTTGTTCAAACAGCCACATTAAATCTCTGTCTTCCCTCTCTCCCTCTTGTGTTATGTCATGTCTCTGCTTCTCAGATCTATTGTCCTGCCTGTTGCTGAGCTCTCCCTCTCTCTCCCTTTCTCTTCTGTGTGGCCGGGTGACATCATTAGTTTCCAGTAAAGTCTAAAGCTGCGCACGGAGACCCCTCCTCCTCCACACTTCACACTAAAACCAAACCAACACAGACTGCAAGTTCAGGTGTTTTAAGTTTCAGTAAAAATTTACCAAATCGTCACTGAGCCTGTATGAGATGAGAGTTTGGAACAGACATTTTCTTTTCAATTCTAACAGGCTCCATAAAGGATTAGTTGGGTAATCCACTCTGGAACTATGATGACTCAGATGCTATGCTGGTAGTTGAGGTACTTTCAGGTGTCTTGTAACCAGTAAGAAGAGTTAACAATAAATTAGACAAGTCCCAGCACACGAACACACAACCCCCTCAATGGGGCCCCAACCCTGACCCCTTCTACATCTAAGCCTTGCTAAGCCTTGAATGAGTCGGTCTGGACTGGCTCGGTTGTCTGTCTAACCACCCCCTACTCCCACCCACCCACTAATGAGAGATGGACCATCTGTTGCCTAGCAGATACATGCAACCCTAAGGTTGTCACATACACAGCAACAACAACACACAGGATCAACGAGAACAGTAACTCTGTGGTGACAATGCTGCTTTGCCAAAACTCAAATTCTGCCCAGAAAACTGAAAAACAAACTGCAAAGTCATCACATGAGAAAGTGTAAATTCACACTTATTTGACATTATACTCAATAATATTGTTTGTTCTGACTGTACTGTGTTTTTATTCCATGTGTTTATTTGAATTCTGAGCAGTATCCTGCTGCCGTCTGCAGTTCCGTTAAACTGAAGTGTGAAGCATGTGTGTTGTGGGAAATGAAACTGTGCAAATGATGTACACAACAAAACGCGCCACAGCTGCTGCAAACAGGAGGAAAAAAGCTTCAGGAAAATGAACCAAAATTCAGGGCCCATTAAATACTGTATATAATATGTGTAAAAATACATTGTGCAGAATACAGGTTATGTTTCAAAGTTACTGTTTCTCTGTTGTTTTGTGAGCTTTTGAGTTATTAGTAGTTAGTTAGTAATCTACTGACATCAGCAGCCCACAGCTTTACACAGTAATACCGTACATACATGCTCCCTCTCTCTCTTTCTCTCTCTCTCTCTCACACACACACGCACACACACACACACACTCATGCTAATACACACACGTTGCAATGCCAGCTTTATCCTAGTCATGCGTCCTGGCTTTCCTGTTCAATCTGAGCGGGAAAAGGAACAGAGAATTTAGTGTGAGTGTGCGTGTTTATACCTTGCCACACACACACACACAGCTGCTGTACATATTGCCTTCTGCCTCCTATCAACGAATACACACACACACACAAACAAACACACACACAGTCTGCCACCAAGTATATACCCTTCTCCATATGGTGTGATAAGTTTCTGCTCCAGTTGCGTGAGCTGCTCCTGTGTTGTTGTTGCCCTGGGATGGAGGCTCGTGTGACAGGGACAATACCCACAGTATTGACTTTTCACACTAGTTCTATTAAGTGACCTAACTAGGCCTAAGATCACAATATAAACCTCTACAGTGCTGCAGGCTGCTAGACAACTTGACACTCTGGAGGTCAACCCAGTCTGCAAACACCATGTTATGAGGTCGAAAGAATAAAAGGATGATGGAGGCTTTGATTTTGGAGAAAAGAGAAGTCTGGTTTTTGTGAATTGTGCAATTTGAAGCAAAATATTGGCCACATAAAAGTGGTAGAAATACATTACTGTCATTCCATTTGTGGGTTACTCAAGAAACCCATTCCTTTACATTTCCTCTGAATTGTGCTTCATGT
>JAUBNQ010000020.1:9617020-9636797 GCA_032353495.1 Ctenopoma kingsleyae | reverse complement strand
TGTGTGTGTGTGTGCGTGTGCTTCAGTGTGGTTCGAGTTTACTATCACTCAAACACATTTGGGAGTATCAGAAAGATAAATATCACCTGTCTCTCTCTCACTTTCCATTCAGAGCAGGAAAGGTCAACAAAACGTGCAGCCCTGCACCTGAATGCAAACATACAAATACGCTCGCACTTAATGAGATGGAGTTTTCCATTGCTTGCTGTAATATTCCTTGTTGTTCTGTCTCTAAATTCACACCCTGTTTGAGCCTGGCTGGACAGAGATAGAAACACACAAATAAACCATAGACGACAACAGTGTTAATGCTCACCACTTACCAACGTTTTGCACAATCAATATAGAAACACCTGTTCTCTTTTTTAAGAACTGTACATACTGTATAGATACACACACACACGCAGGCACACACACTCATGTCTCAAATAACACACCTGAAAAAGTCACAGAGATGCTTGCACAGTCACAAAGCGTAACCAGAGAGAGGCATAGTTCCCTTATATGTGGAATTTCAGACATCTTAAGTCAGACAGATAAACTCTTCATCCAACATAACCAGCAGCTGGAGAAGCCTGAAGGAGACACAGTGGCCAATAACTGTAATAGTGTGTGTGTGCCTGTACTTGCAGATGTGTGACAGATCATACAGACATTCATTTTTGTGTCCTGGGAATGTTTGTTTTACAGCAGTGTGACTGGTAAATTATGTGTTACACAAGTGGTGGTTTTGAAAAAGTTTAACGTATGTGCTTGAAAGTGTGTGAAGGCTTGTGTGTGTGTGTGTGCGCGTGTGTATTAGTGTATGAGAGTAATAAAGGAAGAAACTGCCCCTTATGACAAGCTGTTGTTTCAGACTAGAAACACACTGAACACCTGACTTACAGGTAATGAGTAGATGTGCACACCCATTTACATGCTTCTTCCACTGCTAAACTGCACATCGCTGGGGGGGATATAACTATGTTCCTACATGCCATCTTCCATTAATAGACTCAACTTTAGGCAGGGATTTAACAAGAGGGAAGCAAATGAGAGCAAAACGCTGTACAGTATGTAGAAACACTCTGTACATGCTATGTATGTTTCTGAGTATACTGGATAAGAGGGAAAGAGGGCAAAGTGTGTTGTTGAAATACAGAGTAAAAGAACTTGGGTTTGTGTTTTCATTACTTTATTGTACTGCTAAACATAAACTGAAAATGTGCAGAATTCTTCCAAAGCGTTCATTGATTGAGAACGAACATTAAGTTGCACTTCTAACACAACCCATCAAAGCCCATCAAAACTTTTAAGGGATCACACTGTTTTACACACAGCACACTAAAACGCTAATGATGCTTTTACTTTAGGTCACAAAATCAGAACAAATAAAAATCCTTTTATGTATATTTTACAGGTCCTCCTTGTGAGGATACAAGCTTCCTGTATTCAGGTAACGAGTTTGTCAAGGTTGAAGGTTATCTACAAAAGAGTAGAAAACACAAGTCTGTGTGTCTTTGGTATGGTAGAAAAGCATATGTGGGAACAATTACTCCAGTAAATAAGCTGATTCCAATAAAGTAGAAGCGTTGTAGCCCCAGCTGTGTTATGAAACTGTACATAAATAAATGTATACATGTACATGCTGTATATACGATAGCTACATAATACATGTATTATAGGCACACTGACTCTTGTTTTTCACAAGCACATCCTACAGGCCTGACCCTCCCACTGCCAAGCCTCTCTGAGCACTCGGGACTCTGAGTACACTGTGTGATTTTCCATTACCGACATTACATCTTTTCATGCCTTATGAGTTCTGGAAATGTGAAACTGAGATGATGCAGACACCAGGGAAACATATGTACAAAGGAAAAGAAACAAGGGAAGAGTTTTGTGTATGGGTTTTGACCAGGCAACGCACAGATGAGAAAACAGCTTGAAATAAAGTCATCTTTGCCTATACTGTTTTGCTTTCCATAATTCTTATGTCATCCTTCCTGCTTGGCATTTTATTTTAGACACATTTATGCTTCTTTAAGAGGTAGTCATGTGTTCCTTCTCTTCAATTTCCTCTACCTTCAGGCAGGTTCAGCCACAGAAGCTGAACTGTATTGTGCTATGAACTCAATGCCAAGTCAAAGAGCCTTTGCAGTTCCTGTCAAATACTTCAGCTATGTTCAGCCGATATGTTTGAATCTACAGGACTATGAAGATCAAAAATCAAAAAGCGTTTATTGCTATGCACCTCTGCATGTGATATACTGTATATAAAAACACAAAAGGCTTATGTATAAACCTGTCATCATTTATATGTCTGTATTTCTTTCTTCTTTGCCTCATGTTGCATCTCCTCATGCCTATTCTTAAGTTTACAGTGAGCAGCAGACTCATTATTCTGCTGCCTGCAGCGCTGGGGTTTAGCCTTTTTCTCCTCTTTTCTTTCTTTTTGATTAGCATCTGGGCAACACATGCTTCCTGAGGCCTCACCTTCACATCCCACCACTCCCTCTCTCTATCTCTTTATAGATGTGCATTGATTCTTCATTAGTGAGTTAACAAATCTGTCCCTTCATCCTATCTTATAGCAAATGCATCAATCCTTCATGTAATCTAGTCTCTGTTGTATACAGTGCACAATATTCACATCTTACACCTGTCTGTCATCACTACCACAGTAGATAGTGTAGAATATTATCACTATAAATCAGATATATTTGTACACTGAAACACAAAATCCCTTCTTCACATTTTAAGTAAGGTAATAACCATATTAGTCACAATGCCACCACAACAACAGTGTGAAAATTGCTGTGGATTTGGTTTGGTCTGGTTACACTGCTGAAATCATTCAGTAAAGTAGTTTCAATACATTGGTCACTTTTGAAACTCCACAATATAATTGTCAACCCACTACATAACTCTCTCTTCCTGCCACCTGGTGTAGTTATCCCCTCCAGAAAAGTGTGTCAGATAACAGAGAGTGTGCCATGAAGGAGATCAACTGAGGGCTGACATCTGGCTTTAAACACAGAGGCACGTCTCTGGGTCTGGCCCTTTCATTTAAACACAGGTCTGAAAGGCCCCAGCAGACCAGTGTTAACTGACTGTTGATTCAATAAACTATCTAATATCACTGCCAATAATGACTGGGTGCTACATGTAATTGAGAAGCAAGAATGCCTCTTTCAGACCTGTGCATGGATGCCTTTAAAACATAATAACTACGCTGGTGTCTGTGTGTTGACATTGCAATATAGTCTGTAGGCTGACGTGGCGGCAGGCCCCTTGATGGCCCAGAAGGGCAACAAAGAACGGGGAGGGGTAGATGGGTAGAAAGATAGAGGGGGAAGAAGGGGCTGGTGAGACGGGGCCGCCTGACTCAAATTCCTCACGTCTCTCAGGATCAACAAAAGTAGCCAAGGCCGACGGACTTGCACTGAAGTGTAACAAAATAATGTGTACTGGACTGAATGAATAATTTTTTGTTGTTTTCGAACAGCTCTTTGGACTATACATATAAACAAGCAAGTTCAGTTCAGTCATGCTGTGATAGTGGCTGTTTACTGCCTGTTTTGTCGCTGGTTATGAAAGAGGTAAATAAGAAAGTAAATGGGACGCAGAGGGAGACAAAGTTAGAAAGAGCAATCTGTACAGACAGACTGGAGTGATGGAAGAACAGAAAGAGGTAGGAGGTGATATACATTGAGGGAGGGAGCCCAGCGGTTAAACTGTGGACTTGATGACACACAGACCGATAGATGCTAAATTTGTATTTCCTCTATAAGAACATGAGCACCAGTTTTAATGAATACCCCGCTGTTTGTGAACACATTGCTCCTAGCACTCTACCTGACAAACGAACAGTGGACTTGCTTCTCTCCCTTTATGTCTCCCTCTGTTTTTTCTAATCTCATTCCATATTCAGGCTTCCCAGCTCTCCAGATGAGAGTGCTCATACCAAGATGCCATTATGTCTCAATGTTTGCCAACCCTATCAGTGCTGTGCTGCCAAACTTTTACAATACTGCTGGAAGTGTGCTGGAAACACATGGGGCATCTAAGCAAGAATTTTCAGTCCAGGGCCAAGTCCAGGAACAACCATTTTCACTCCAGGGGAGAGAAAGACGCTCTGGGATTGGAAAGTCAATTTTGCTTGTTTACTTCAGCCAGTGGAACAGATATGTCAGATCTACAGACAATTATTTACCGTCAATGCCTTCTTGCTACAGGGCAGAGAAGATAGGGCTGGACCGCTGGTAGATCACATCATCAGCTGCATCTGTTTAGAGAGTTTGTTGGTTGAGGGAGAATGCAGATCTGGCAAAGCTTAAGCTCTGAAGTTGGAAAACGGACACTTGGCCACATAGTAGTTTAGACTAGAAACACCTCATCTTTAGATGTGACATTTCGTTATTTCAACAGATAACATGCAGCTATTTGAGCAGAAAAATAAAACTGTAACTCGGTACACTTACAGTCACTAAACATGTGCCTAGATTTCTCTGTATAAACACGTCAGTGAGCCGAATTGTTGCACTGGGTGACATGTTTCTTCATTGCGGTGAACACTCACACGTTTACTGCCCTGCTGCTGTAAATACGCAGTAGACCACCAATGCGTGTTAATGCCTGACTGAACATACTCCCCAACAAATACAATATTTTGTTTCAGTAATAATTTAAACTACTAACTACTTTTATTAAATACATCCATTTAGAGTTTTTTATTTTATATATTTATATCTTTAGTAGGAACAAAGGGACTTTGGGGCCCAGTTGTACTGTTGTACTGAAAAATAGACTCATTGTTAAACTCACTATTAGTTTTATCACAAGATACTTAAGGAGCAAGCACATTTCATGGAGCGATTGTTTTTACTGCTTCACTCAGAAAAAGCAACGGCTGACTTTCTTACAGCAGGGTGATGATGAGGCACTGCCGTGTTCTATGTAACCCATCCGAGAAGCATCTTAAACTGTACGTATTTGTGAATGACCGGGTGTCTCTGATGTCAAATGTTGCGTGAAATGTTCTAAAGTGATGAGGGTACAGGTAGTTATCTAAGTTCATATGAAGTGTGTGCAACATTAGTAACAGATTCACTTATTCAAAGCAAAGAAAACGAGAAACAGAAACAAGATACAATTGATCTGGGAAACTTCATTCTGTGTTTCAGGAGTTTATATCAAATACCTGCAGATTTTCAGGGTCCTTTACAGTTTCCAACTAACTGGATGTGACTGCAGACTACAAGTCCTTAGGTGACACTGACTGGGAGGTCAGAAATGATTATTGCCTGTTACTCTACACATGGACGTTGTGGCTCACTGAGGGGCCTTATGGGGTAATTGGGAAAACAAATGGAAAACAGGGAATGAGCCAGAGAAGAAGAGCAGAAACACACCACCAGTATTCAAAAGACAAAAGCCCATCTAAAATCACACAGGCCTATGTGAGAAGAGACGCACATGCTCGCACATCACTATCCTCACATGCACCATAGCAATGGCGGTAATTAAACACATTCATTTTAGAACAGAGTGCCAACACTGTGATCTAATACCTATTGACATATAACAAAAACATATGCTTTTAATCAGCAAATGCCCATGCTGTTAGCACAGCATAACACACACCAGCCTATCCCACCCTGATAATTTATTCCATACATCTGGATAAACTGCTTTCCTAAGATGGCCAAAGTCTTTGCATGACAAAACCAAGAACAAATATGGTTCACTGGTGCACTCTCATGGAAGATCAGTCCCTGAGGTAACACACCTGGCATACAAAAATCACTGTGGCAACTATCCAGTATTGTAAAACCTTTATAATTCTTTTTGATTCATTCCATCTTCTCATATTTTAATGTCATTCAGGGGGGATTAAAATAAGAAATAATAGATCTAAATTACAGTTAACAAAGCCAAAAATACTGACTACGCAAAACCTGATCATACCATCACTGGCGTACACAGACTCTCATTTTTACAAAATGGTGACAACATAGCACCAGAGGGTCTCACAGGAGCAGTTTTTTAAGGGAACATTTGACACTAAGAGTCAGGAGGGCAGACTGCTACAGTCAGCATAAATCTGTCAACAAGATTTATTTACTGCATAAATCTGTGCACTTGCCAAAAAAGATGGTCAAAAACTAAAAACAAAAGGTATAGCAAATTACATCTTGTTACACTATGTCACATGGGGAAACACTTTCTATTAAGTGCATGAGTGGAGCTGCATATGTTATTAGTATAGAACCTCCTCATGACATGATATATATTAGATACTGGATACAAATGCATAAAACGTGTCATAAAACTTGCAGTATAAGGTGTGTGGCACATCTGTTGCTGGAGCATTTAGCATATACTTTGACAACTGTGAAAAAATTCCTAACTTATAGAGTCACATCATGCCTGAGTTCTGAGGGTGCAATAAAATTGAATTGTGTTTTATTCAGAAACTGGAAACTAATGGCTACGGTTGGTTGTTGTAAAGTTTTCCAGTTGTATATTACACCTCATCAACAAACACAAGTTAAACACAGAGAAAAATCACATCTCAGAATCTAAACCTCATTGTCTGTGAGACATTAATAAATGTTGCATAAGAGGTAATACAACGAATAAACTGCATGACATTATAAAAACGAGTCCTCTGGGGAAGTCTGATGATGTCAGTGCTCTGACATACTCTTCACAGTTCAGTTTGTCTCTGACAAGTCCACAAATGATCTTAACCCGGCACCTGGGAAAGAACTTCACCACATGAGCAGAGCCGGGGGGCAGGCACTAAACAGCAGGCAGCCAGCAGCGTGAAGAGCAAAATAATAGCAGACTGGCCAAAACTTTAAAGAGGTTTTCCTGCAGTGTGCCTCAGATGTCAAGACGAACACACAGTTCACTACTTCTGAAATGCTCTTCATTTCTTTAGAAGCTGCTTACTAAAAACAGCTACTCCTGCAGGCAAGGGACAAAACTCAAACTGGCAACGGATAAAAGCTGATCAATAATGAAAACCTAAAGCTACAGTATTTAACTTTTTTCAGATATTTTACAGTTGAAATTTCCTCCAAAACTTTCTGTGGAGAGTTACTGTCCATGAGATTTTCAATGATTTAATACCTAATACCTGAGAGTCTGTGAAGTGTGCTGGAGTGTAGTAAGTGGTAGCAGAGCATCAGGAAGCCAGGTGAAGGAATAACTAAGCAGAGTGGACTGATTTCAAGTCTCATGCTTACACTAGCTAATGTTTTCTATTGCAGCTTTAACCTTTCACCCAGAGAGACTCTTTTTAGTCCTGTGATCTACAACGATTTGTTACTTTTCACTGTTCAATGTGTGTGTAGCTATTTAACATGTAAATGTTCATAGTCCTCTACACTTCTTAGTCAACAAGTTAGTGCAGTAAAAAAAATAATTCGACATTTTGGGAAATGTGCTTATTTGTGTTGTTGACTTTTGACTCACTTCACTTTTATGTGTTTTGAGTTGCGTGAAGAAATCAGAGCACCTGGACAAAAATCACGCAGACACAAATCAAGACCTCAACTGGACAGTCGAGAGCTTCAAATCCAGGTGCCTCTTGCTGCAAGGTGACATTTAACCATCTTCATGCTGACCTTTGTCTGCCAGAGGCTGCTGCACATGACAGATGTAAATCTCTCCTAGGCATGATGAGGGAGCTGACACATTTTTCCATAAGCTTGATTTGCTGCTCCTGTGAGCACGCATTTTCCTGAGTCACAAAACCAGTGAGACTCACTGCTAAGCTTAGTCACATTGAGTATGGCTGTTTTCCAGGATTCCTTCCACTAACAAGGTTATTAGCCTTTCTAAAGAACAATGCGAGCGGTCTTTTAGTGTACTCCAGTTAACTGTAGTTCTGATGGGACGATGCATGGGAAAAGAAAAGCGGAGAGTTGGTACAAGCTACTGTGGGAATGTGGAACCTGCTAAATGCCCTCAGGCTCATTTCCCAACATTGTTGACCACCTTCTCACTGCCCAGCCATCCCCCACTTTCGCTAATTCTCTGCATTCTTTCAATCTTTAACAGCAGCGCGCGAGTCTTTCTCACTGTTCTGCCACTTTGCTGTAAAACCTGTGCCCACTTGCTTCTAAAAGCAGATGGTATTGGCCATCCCAACTCTCAGCATGAGTCAGAGCTGAAGAAACAGGGTGGCGGAGACCTGACCTAGGTGATCGGTACAAATTATGGTGTGAACGTGCTCAAACTGGAAACTTTGGTCCTCCCAATATCCTCAGACCAGCCAAAGCTTGTCTAAATTTTTGGAAACAAGGATTATTTTGTTATCAAGCCGAGTTGTTCTGTGGTTAAAGATTCTTTAAGACTCCTGTCATCGTTATTATGCCATTTTATATTTATAGAAAATATATTTTTAACATCCACTTACTAAGTTTAAAGAAAACTTCTAAAATTTAAATGAAATGTTAACATTAGACTCCACTCATCATCTCACATGGTTGCTGATGTAGACATGCACCCTGGCGCAATTCAGACCCAGCACATCATCAACCCAGCACAGTTGAAAAGCCAAGTCCATTGACCTTTATATCTCCACCTGCCCTTGGAGCACCCTCTGCTGGTATTTTCCAAGGAGGGAGGGAAGGTGAATTTTTTCCAAACTGTGCTGCTGCTGTTATTTCATATTCATTCAGTGCCTTAAGGGTGAACACTGTGGTCGGACTGATCTCGCCACGGAGTAATTACAGCTAATCGGCACGAGGAGCGCTCTTGCTTGAGATATTTTGGGGAGGGCGTGGTAAACAAACCACAACTAAAGGGGAAGATAATAAAATAAAAAGTATAATCGAGATAATTATGTTTTTATAAAATACAATCAGTTTGCATGGTTTTATCAAAGTAACGAGACTGCTGTTTAAGTAAATTGTTGTAGTAATAATAATCATTCTGTAGGCTATAGTAAGTCAATTATTAGTACTATACAGTTTTTTAGTGTACTACACTAAATAAGCATTACTACTCTTATTCCACTTAGTTGTGAAGGCAGTCAGTTTTTTTGTTAAAGTCAGTTAATGAAATAAAAACACGCAGTGTAGTAAAGTACAGCCACCCAAAGTAACTGTAAATCATTTGGCTGGACTCCAACTGAAGACCCATGCCTCACATCATTCTTCTCCCTGTACATCTAAGCTTTTTACCACTCTCTACTGTGGAATAAATAATATTTCAGTAGCAGTAAAGTAATTTAGAAATACTAAGACAAAGCTGGATTTACTAGATGTAATGTTTATGTTTTAAACATTCATTGTCTGACTACACAACTAATTAGTGCTCTGTAATACACCACAAAAACACTAAATCAAGCAGTTATGCTTTCAGAGGCAGTTGAACATCAATCTGGCATTTATTGAGTGGTTTAGCTCACATAATAAGCCATAAGAATGATGACAAAAAAAAAACAAAGAGGCGCAGAACTGTGTGAATTATGCTGTGGAAAACATGTCATTTTCCTTGGCAGTTCAGCCACAAAAAGCCAAGTAAGTTTTTTTAATGGAAGAAAAATCATTGTTCTGACTACATTTAAGATGTTTTAAATATTTCCACTGCTTCCAGCTCAATGCTGCAGAAATAAACTAGCACATAGCTTAGCATACTAAAGGTATCTACATATTTGTGTGAGATAGAACTGATCTGCTTCAGACAGAGACTGACTTTTTCTCCCTGCACCTGCAGTGTGGTGAGATGTCGCTCATCTTTCCCTCTGTTGGTTAAACCAGTAACAAGGCCATGTCAGCTCTCACACTTTGGTGCTTTGCTCTAGAAAGACAGACCTCTCTCTGTATTGAGTTTCTCGCGTATGTGTCTGTTTTTTGGGGAGGGTGTCAGGAAACAGGCAGTTCCCTTTCAAAGAAAAGCAAAACATTCAGCAAGGGAAACAAAACTATCTTCCATCTCCCATCTTCACCTGTCTAATGTGTGCTAGAGAATCAACCTGCAGTCAAAAATCTCTCAGATTCAGTTTGATTTTCCATCTGATCCATCAGGCTGCATAACCCACATGCAGACTGTGCGAGGGCGCACACACATTTTACGCATGACTTCGCAGAACTCTCTCTCTCTCACATACACACACACACACCCCTGTCCTGCTGTCAGACTAGCTCAATGTCTCCTTTCATCCCTCAACCCGCAGGGCCTTTAAAAAACACCTTATTATCTCAGTGTGTTCTTATTAGACCAAACAGACTAACAGGACCCTACCTGGGTTGAGGACCCCTTTCATACCTGCCAAACCTGCTGTTTTAAAGTCCCGTTTCCGCAGGGTTGTGCTGAATCAGACGTCGGGAACAGTGATTACGAGTTAAGCCGAACTCTAACAAGCACAGAAGCTCTTTCATCTTCTCTCACAGTGTGCAATTTGGACGCCAGCACACACGTGAGGTGCATCGTAAAACGCAGTAACAGGTATGTTGGACTGTACTCGGGAAAATATGTGTCTTATCTACAAACGGGAATTTCAAACTATGGAAGACGTATCAGAACATCAAAAAAATGGCCAATAAACAATGATCAACAAAAGTTCTTGCAACTTATTGTACGAGCTAAACTAAAACATGGTGGCATCTAAAACTAAAGTACCGCATCGCCGTTTGTGCGTCTCTCACCAGATAGCTATGCGCTCCTTCGGGTACTCCAGTCTTTCGATGCAGCCCAGGTAGTGTGGCAGGCTGTGCGCTGCATTACGAGCCACAATGGCGATCATAACCTTTGGCTTCAGCAGGGGGGACTCGGGCTTGACCTGCTCCTGCACCAGCGTCACCAGCTCCGACACGCCACCGGGCACCAGAGCGGCCAGCAGCGCCCACAGCACACCGACCGCCCGCATCTTCGCTGCCAGATTCCGCTGTTTCTCCGACCTGGACGCACAGTACAGAGGGTGACTGAGCGAGAGAAGCAGAGGGAATGAGCCACGCTGGGAGGGGGAGAGGCTGAAGAAGGTATAAGAGGGGGAGAGGGTAGGTGGAAGGCTTTTACCTCTTTTACCCCTCCTACACCCCTGCTCGCTACTGACTGGTGTAGAGCCAATGCAGCATTAACTCCTCTCAGAGGCGCCAGCAGAAATTCTGAGTAGGGTGGCACATGGTAAAACACACAAGTCTGAGTCTAAAACCTTTTGTTTTTACTTTTTATCTCAGAATTTTGACGTTTTATCTCATATTTCTCTCAACTGACGTACTGAGCCACGGGCATCCCATTGGTGGCGCTATTGCACTCTCCTAATAATACTTATTAAACACCTTAACTGTTAAAAAAAAAAAGGTTGTAGGTTATTTAACATAGTAAATTATTAACTTGACATCTCTATGGAGCCGTTACCTGTTTTTTAGTTAGGCTTGCTCCAAGTTATTGGTGCCTGTCTGCAGCCTATTAGCTCTGTCTGTTTCTCCTCCTCACGTTTCCTTCTCCCTGTATGTTTTATGAATGTTTCTTTCCTATTTTTTCCACACCTTCAACATTTGACAGCCTCTTGGATGCTGCAGAGCTGTAGACCATGAAGTCACCAGCCCTGACATCAGCCTGTCAGACGGCTGCACTTGTCTTTGAATTTCCTTTCCTCCAATGTTCTTCCAATATGTGTACTGAAAGGGCTAAAATAAGAAGCTATCAGGGACCATTTTAATAGTGTTGTAGCTGAATGCACAGCACATCATAAAACACATTTGTTAATATATACTATATAATCAATGAGTTATGGAGGTTTCACACAATTAAAGTTGTTGGCAGATACAAAAACCTGCTGTTTAAAACTGTCTTTGTTACTACATTACTGTGTTCTGTAATCCTGGCTATGGTGAAGTTCAAATGAAGTGTTACCTATATGGAATGAAGAGTATGAATACTAATGGAGATTATAGGTTAATGAAGAAACATTTGAAGAAACAGAAAACGTGTACAAGTGTACAAGAAAAAACACATTTCACCAAACTTGATGTTGACTCATATAAAGCAGAGGTTTAGGTGATGCGTTGTATGTGTTTGACTCTTTTGACTGAACTCTGAAGAAATGTTTGCCTGTATGTAATGGAAAATCCTGGATTTATGATTTTATATTTGCCTAACAGATCAAGTAAATTAACATTATCACATTACATATCATCTAAAACGAGATAAATTACTGTTTATTGTAACTGTACCAAGATTGGTGGGCAATTCAAAAGAAAAATGTGAGAGAACACATAACTGAGAGAGAGGGAAGAACAGTATCATTTCTAGAGGACTACAAACTGTCAGCAGGATTAAACACTGAACAGTCATGGAACCAAAACAAAACATCCAACTAGTGCGTGACAGAAAAAAAAAGTGCCAAACCAACATAACACTATAATACAAACATTTAACCAATATGGCAACAAAACATACTTCAGTCACTTCTGCATAACAGAAGATCACTGTAGAGATGGTGTACATGCAGAGTCTAGATTGCAGGATATAAGTACCTCCTTTTCCAAATGTTGGCATCCATGCTCTACATGCTATAATACCATACTGTATGGTCTTATATGATTACTGTATCCTACCAGTAACCTTTTTTAATTATAGTTCCTAGACAGATGGGCAAAGCCAGCTTACTTGTGTCCCCGTCTGGACCAGCTCTGTTTATTTTTGCTAGGATCTCTGTCACCTGGTAATGTTTTCCCCTCTTTACTGAGGTAAGGAGAGTACTCTGCAGTGTTCTCTGCTGTTGGATGACAAACACAGAAGAAGCAGTGATTTCAGCCTGTCCAAATAATCCCTTAGCTCCCTCTAGTGCTTCCCCAAAGTCAGCTAAGATAGGTAAAAAAAAAAAAGAAATGAATGAATGAAGAAAGCCACCACAAAATAACAGCTTTGCAACACATACACTAACTTGTACCCCCACATAAAACTAAACAGTCACTAAAACCTTTTGTCTAGGAAAGGTTTGCTGACCCTTTAATCCTATAGTATGTTTTTTTACTCCTGCTCACTCTCTAAACCAAAGTACAGAGATCAGGACCATCAGCAGTCCCTAGCTGACTGGATGAGTGAGCCCAGACTTGCTTAGGAACACATAAACAGGAATTTCTGTGGACAAACTCTGGTCAAATTAGATTGTGAATGTTTAATTCTTAAAGCAAATGACTAAATTGAATAAAAACACAAGTTCTGTTTGTCACGTCACCGTGCTCTTTCTGCTCAGTTCTCCAAAACAGCCTCACCCCGTTGGCTCAGTGTCAAGCTTCAGCACCCACTCAGTCTACGATACATTTTCATTTTTCAGATGGCTCATGTAGTTCCTCTTCTGACATAGTTAAACATTTGCTTTGTAATTTTGGTTATACACTTGACATGCAGCTATTTGTCTTTTTACAGATAGAGCAGATTTTCTTTTAGTTATGTTTGGGATAAATGCATCTTTATCTTTTAAGAGCTGCCAACCTTTTGGTTTGCGAAACTGTGGTTGCAGAGACAGCATAGTCATTTAAGCTATGCTTTCTCTGCTTTAGCTTTAAATAGCAGGGTAAATCCTTCATAACTATGGTCGATAAATAGAAAAAATATGTCATACAAAAAATTCCAGAGTAAATATGTACCACATGTTGTACTCCGTAAAAGATTATGGCACTGAAAATGCTGTTCAGAAAATCAAACATAGTTTCCTATCATAAAATGATATAATATAATGGCATCTTTGTGAACAAAAACACAAAACTTGGATTTTACAGGTACAGCATATAAAGTGTAGCTTTACATAGCAGTGTGGTGAGACTCTCAGCTCAGTGGAAGCAAAGTGATTTCAGGAGAGTACTCTCTCATTGCAATTCCAGTGAGCTGATTTATGTGTGTGTTGCATGTATGTGTGGGTGGTTTAGGACTTCATGCCCCCTCGCCTGGCTGTCAGAGTGATGTACAGCCCTAATAGATAGTGTCTTATCATGCTGAGAGGAGCTCTCAGAGGGTGTGTGCAGTGCACTTGACTGTGTGTTTATGCTATAGGGAAAGCCCCAAACCAGCAGATGGTGCTCTTGTTGTGTCTTGAGGATCTCGCACTCTCTTTCACGTGCACATTCTTGTCTTGGGGGATTTCAGGTCCAGACAGTGTTGAAGAGAAAACACTCAGCCTGGTCAGATGACTGAGATTGAGGAAATTGTCCCACACGTGACTAAACAACTCCTGTTCTTGCTGCACAGCCACATTCTCAAGTCGCCAGTCCTGCTTCAGGGACTGACTGCTTTCCCCAGATAATGCAAATCTGGCAGACTGCAGTAAAATACAATACCAGTGCAGAACCATAAAGCCATCAGAGTCTGTGGCTATCCATGTCAGTCCTACTCTGCTGGTCACCTCAGTGATGCAAGGAATAATTTCCAATGCGGCTGATGCCGTCAAATTGCATTGCTGATATTAAATAGATGCATCCAGACAGTTGCATAATTGTTCATGGATTAAATATGGTGTGTTTACACTGAACAATTAGCTTCCTGGGATTTAAGTAGGTCACTTCTTGTGGGTGTGTGGCATGAATGCAAATGCATCTAATTCTACCTTCCTCAAGCCATGCCTCATGTGAACTGTTTCTTTGCCAAGGTAATCCAGAGTATAGATCTGCAAGGAGAGGCTTTACATACAAATGGATGGTGAGGAGAGAGCAGAGACAGAGAGAAGTAGTTGGCCCGACTTACTGTAAGAAACAGGAATATAGTTATTGTACACTGTAGAATTTGTACTTCTCCACAGTGAGAACAAGCGCAATGGTTTGTGAGGCTTGTGCTGCCACATTTCTAAATGAATGTGTTTTGACCTAGTAGATTCCTCCAAAGAGGGTATGCTGGAGAGAGTTAAGACACTGAGCAAAGGCCTGCTGGACATCCAGGCAGGCATCTGTCCCTTTGCCTCTTAGATTTGACTCATACTCTCTACGTGGGCAAAGCTTGTTCACACAAACTTGCACACACACACACACACACACACACATCATGGGTGGAGCTCCATCTTACAACATATTCAAACACAAAGATATTTTAAAACTAGTTTTTATGTGCAAAACTGAATTTGAAGAAGGTCCTGATTTTTTTGTCTGTTGCCATAAAAAATCATTATGTCACTGAAATATGTAACATGGATACAAACAACAAAAAATGTAAGTAAAAAACGCTGGACACCCTGCTGTAGAACTGCTTGGGGTGTGTAACTAACTAAAGTAAACTAACTAACTAAACTTAACTAAAGCTACTGTTGACTTTTAGAAATCGAGATTGTTTTATTACATCAAATTAAAATGGATGCAAAAAGTGTTTTTTATAAAGCAACATAGAATCCTCCTAAAAGCTGACTTGCCGTAGGGCGGGCTATGCACATTCAACTAAACACACAGAACAGTATCAGGTCTATGTGTTTAGCCATTCATTCTGTGCAAATTGGACAATTTATTGCTTCCTTTTACAGGAATAATCATCCTGAAGACTCTGAAAGTAAGTATTTTACCAGTTGTAAAGGTGTTACACAGTTTTGTGGTTTTGAGGTGTGGCACTGGATTCTCAAGCTCCAATGTTCGTCATTTAAACACAAATCTGTAATTCAGATAAGAACAAAAAAGACAACTCGCCAGAAAAATTAAAAGCATGGGGATCTGCCATAAACCCCAAATTGACTGGAGGATCTGTTAATATTAACACTAAACAAAAAAAAATCACATTTATTTCATTTGGCTCTGATTTACACTATATTTAAAAAATAGATTTAATCACACATTCCAGCCAAGAACATGTTGTACCCAACTACAATTCACACTTTGGGCTCTATGTCATTCACACACACACAAGCAGCGAGGAGTGGGCTCTTTATTGGTACTTATGTCGGGGTGGAAAGAACATTTTCTTGCCCATATTCCTGTCTGAGGTTAACGGGCAACATCCGTCTCTTCCTCGCGCTCTCCCTCCCACATTCTCACTCTCTCTCGTTTTAATTTCTCGCTCTTACCTCACTCACCTCCCTCACTTTCTGTCCACCTCCAACACACATTTATTTGCGTGTGGGAGAGCGTTTCTGCAAGCACTGGCCCACAGGGACCCTTTTACGCTGCTGATGTGCACAGAGGCTGCTGATTGTAACCTTATGTGGCCCTGCAAGTGAGTCATGTGAGGTAAAGGAGTTGTGTGTCTCGTGTGTTTGAGACAGTCTGGCTACTGAATTTTACTTCCATAATGTGCTGATAATCTTAACCAGTGACACTCGAAGCATTATGGTATCAGGCCCCACTGGGCACACATTAGGCCAACCACAGAAGGAGATATCGATTCAGTGGTTTTATATACTAACACATCATGGAGTCATTTGTGAACAAATGCTGAGTTGTTATTGTTCTTCTCTAAATTTTGACAGATTCAGTTCTTTGTAACTTGTTTGGCTTCTGTTTGATAGAAGTTTCAGTAATATGATACCAAACATGAGAAAGAGCTTTTTTTTTTTTGCTGTTGATATTTCATTGTAGATCTTCCTGCATGTAGTTGCTCATGAATAAAATAAATGATGGTGCATATTAAACAAGCTAGCCACTCTGTTTGAATGGCTAGTCATGTAATGTGGAAGATGATCATATTCCAAATATACTTAAAAAAAACCCTGTGGTAAAATAAATCTTTCATACGTGCATATGTTTTCCTGGTGACTTGGCTTAAATTGTTTGTAGCTTAAATATAATAAAAACAAATGGTTCAAATACACATGATTGAACACATAATATTCAAAAGGATTTTGTACAAATATAAAATGTATTTTATATATACTGCAGTACTGATTTTGTACAAGCAGGTGGCATAACACAGTCTTGCTGTTAGGCACCATGACCAGAGGAAAACAGACTGACTTCACACTCCTTAGTCCATGGTCAGCATGACGGTTCTCTATTACTCAGCTTACAGAGTGAGTGGACACTCATACAGGCACACGCGCAACACAAATTAATACGCTAAGCACATTAAGAGCTTCTGCGTTTTTATTTTTAATAGAAAAAAAAGTATTCAAAATAATACAACAGGAAGTATCCAGTAAAGGTGAAAACAAAATAATGTGATCAGGTCTGTGTCTCCACAGCAACCACACATCCTCCCCTTAAGCTCAGCCCGGTTTGCTGCTTCAGTGCCCGAATGTGTATGTACTTGTTTGTGTGTGTGTGTGTGTGAACACTGAAAGGAAGCAGAAGAGCTTTACAGAATACCTCTGATTGATGCACACGACAGTCTGCTGGTGAAATGAAAGGAAAACAACGTTGTGTGTGTCTGTACATATACACATGAAGAGCTGTGTTTGATTGTGTTACTATTTGTACAACAAAAGACTCCATGTATGTGTGCGTCAGCTTGGATCTGCTGTGTTATGCTATATGGAGGAGGATGGATAGGGCTGAGACACAGGCACTCTGATTTACACAGCTTCAGTCTGCCTGCTGCTGGATGGTGATGAGGATGAGGACATTGATGAAGATGATACATTACCAAGGAAGCCAAGAATAAAACATCACAAAAGAGAAAAATAACTGAACAAGTGGCTGCAGAACAACATTAAAAAAAAAAAAAAAAAAGGTCCTTGACTTCAGAAGGCAGGAGGAGTTTAGAGTTTCTGAATCACCAGCTCACTCCCTACTCTCTCTTATTAAAATAACCCAAAATTTTCTTCTCCACCGTCTCTCATCCTCCCTCACCCATTCTCTCAGCTCCTTATGACCCAGGCCAGCCTGGCTGTAGGTGGGCAGGCCAGAAAAGTTCAGTGTGGATCCTAGTGGCGTTACATAACTCCTCTGCCTTCAGCGTCTTCTCCTCCCCAGGCTTCTTTTCCTCTCTACTTGTGTGTCCCACACCCATGCACACAACCATATTTGGGAGTTTCTTTGTCCAGTGAAAGGGTTAAATATTCAGGATCAGACCATGAAGGGACAGACGGACAGATACGGAGGGACAGATGGAGGGTTGAGGAGCTGCTGTTGTCACGCTTGAGGAAATAGCTCTGTTTGACCCGACTGCAGCAAGTCCTTTCTGTTAATGATGATGTGTGCCCATCCGTCATCACGTCCTCCTTCATCTCTCCCTCCTTTCATCTGCCTGTCCCTTCATCGCTCCACCACCTCCATCTGTCCGCTCAAGGGCCTGAAGGGGTGAGGTGCTAAGAGAGGAGGGCTGTAGTCTCTGAAGAAAGTTTTCTTTATCCCATTCTCTCCATTTCTCTCATTTATCCCCCACTCTGTCACTTGTGATTAAAATACTATCTTTGCCATATGTTCATAAAACACATGCTCATACAAACACATACAGTGTCCTGTCACATAAACGTCCTATTGATAAAACACTGTTTCAGCGCACTCTTACTCTCTCAGGCACACAAGTATGCATTTACACACACACACGCACGCACGCACGCACACACACACCGTGAGGCTCTCTGTGGGGGTAAAATCTAGGGACCTCTGTGCTATGTCCCATCTTCCTCCTCCTCCTCTGAACAGTAGTCTCGCCCCTGCAAAGAAAGGGATTAGAGAGAATATGAGATGTGCATAGCTTCGCTTTTTCTCTACTGTAATTAGTTCCAATTAAGTATACGCAGTAATAACCTACTTTAAATGACTCTATCTGAACTGTCTGCATGCAGTAAACCCCCACACACCTGTTCCTCCAGTCACTTTTAAACAAGCAATTGTCTATTTCCAGTACTGGAATAGAAAATACTGGATGAGGAAGTAAAGTGCTTACAGGTGGGCTACTGTGTGTTGTTTTGTTTCTTTCCTCTTTCCTTTCCTCTCCAGTGCTCGTCTGACATCTTGTCTCCACACTCTGTCTTTCTTGACATTAAGCTTTAAAACACAGGCTGCCTCAATAGCACACCCAAAACCAGTGGTAGAAAATAAAGTACATTTACACATTTACAGTATCTATGTAGGACCGTGATGCACTTCAATGCCATAAAGACCCCTCCAAAATACTGGAATGGCACTGCTAATTAATTTGTTCTTGCTTTATGCTGAAGACATTTAGGTTTAAGAGCAAAAGATGGACATGACACAAAAGTTCAGAATTTCAGTTTTTATTTGATGTATTTACACCTTGAAACAACACAGAATGTAACACCTTTTGTATGTGATGACATAGTACTTTTAGAGGGCACTGTATTCCATTTTATATTACTTTATACTTGCTATTCAGTACCTTATACTACTAAATCAGTAAATATATCAAATATTCCTCTTATGCTAACTAGTAACTAACTAAAATAACTAGTTATTCTGCAGCTTAAATATATATATATATATATATATTTTTTTTTTTTTTAAGAAATGGACCAATATTTAGATATTTTAGAGAAACAACTAATAAAGAAGGCAGACCAACTCATAATTAAAAATAATCATTATTAGGAGCAGTATTGCATATTAGGATTTGAGAAAATGACAATTACCTTTTTTAACCTTTCAATGAACAGTTTGTCCTGTTGTGCACATTGCAACAAACTATGAACATAACACATTCAATCACCTTATAATGTTGACATAGAAAACATGTTAGACATGTTGCTTGTGTACACATCCAGCAGCTACAGCGCAACGCTAGCATTCATTTTGATTCATGTTTCCTGCCAATACTCTGATAAGTTCATTATTTGTTGTCATGTTTAGCTGCTAAATGCATCACTGTGTTCACCAGCTAGTAGCTAACTGTGTCTGTTCATTGTTCAGTACATAGCAGGTAGTGCATTTTTGGTTTGGAGCTTTTCCACTGAAAACAGCTG
>JAUBNQ010000020.1:9603365-9615889 GCA_032353495.1 Ctenopoma kingsleyae | reverse complement strand
CACACACACACACACACACACAAACGAGTGGTCCAAGAAGCAGCATCACAAAATCCAGACTCATTTATCTCTTACTTCACACAAAGTAATATCAACATACTGATCTTAATGGACAACATACATAATTAACATAAAAGGTCAATTCAGCAGGTACAATATATCACAGCTAGAATAAATTCAGCAGTGATCCCACCGGAGACATACAGTATTCTCTATGAAAACTATGTAGTGTGGTTTTTGGATTATCCAAAGTTGTTATAACAACTTATTACTGTTATATTTGGTTTTGAAAAGACATGTTGCTGTAAAATTATTTTACATGTAAGCACCATCAAAATTATGAAATACGTACATATTATTGGTATTCTGGGTGAACTGAAGTGTTTAACTCATAATGTATAGATATAGATCATATATTTTTATGATTGTTTGAAGACTGCTGCTGGCCACTTACTTAGACTTGATGTTTGCTGCAGCGACCTCTTTCTGCTGTTTGCCTCTGTACTGCACATTACTCTTCTCCTTTAAAACACATATTCACACATCATTAGTTTTCATTATGAGCTGATAAAGCAGTTAAAAAAAAACAAACAACTCATATCGGCAAACAGCCACACCACCGAAAGCACACGTGGCTGTAGCACTGCATTATCAACCTTACTGTCCCCGCCCAGCTGGGACAACAGCCATAGCATGGGGCACATATATAAATAAATACTGTAACCTCCATGTTTGACCACTCCATTGTGTTTGCATGAATTCTTCTTTGAAGGAAAATGTCTACAGTAGTGATTAATGGTGAGGAAAGGAGACCGGTTGGACCACATGTACTAGTTAGACTGGAGGTTAACTGGCTGCGTAAAAATGTGATATTGGTCTTTCAATAAGTCGTTGAACAAAATGTTGCACCATACCCCGGTGCCCATTTTGAACAAGATTGCAGCCATTAGGCAGTTGCTTTGATAAGATAAGTTTAGTATAACTACAGTAATACCATCTGTGGCAATGTGACAGTGCTTCTGTATTTTTATTGGTTATTGTTTCATCACTTGCCAGGACGCCAGGCAGACTGACCTGATTTACTCAACAAACAACGAAGCTCTCACTTCAAAGTAACACAATCTGCGATTATTCTGTTTGGTGTGAGGCGTAAATGTGCTTGAAGTTTAAATTCAGACTCATGAAATGAAATTGTTTACATTATTTTACAAATTATTCCCAAAGATTTTGGACTTCACCAGTAACAACATAACACTTTACAGTGTCTAAGACCTCAAGGTTTTGCAGGAGGGAGTCACCCACATTCCATACACGCCAGCATGTTGTCTCCACCTGCGTGTGAGGCACCTCCTTGTATGTTTGTGTGAAGATTTGCATTTGTGCAAGACACAATACGTGTGTATGTGTGAGTTCATGGTGCTGCCTTTGGACACAAACGCCAGCCTGTTCACTTGAGTTGGTGAACTGTCAGAAAAAGGTCTGTGTGTGGATGATGGGCTGTCAGTGCATGGGTTGGTGTGTGCATGAGTGTTTTTGTGTGTGCGTCTCTCTCACTAGGTTCTCCTGGTTGCGTGCGTTCACCCGGTTTTCATCCCCTCTCATGTACTTCACCTCTTCCACTCCCTTCATCTTGTATTCATCTGAGGAGAAAAAGAGGTTTGGCGAGACAGAAAAGCATGATTAAAGGGAGGGGGAGAGAGAGGCAGGAGGAAAACAAACAGCACGCATTTATCAGATCTCTCCCAGAAAAGAAACACTGACCAGATTCTCTTCATTCATCCGAGTCAATATGATCTGAAAGGCTACAACAACTGAACTATGTCATATCAGCTTTAACGTACATTCACTGCATTATATCAAAATTAGAAACGACTATTCCATTGATTTTCGTTATAATTTGTCCAAGGTAATCTCATAACTAAGGCCTGACACAGTGTTTTAGAAAGTGGACGTGACAGCTGAGGTATAAGCAGGAGAACACTAGTCATCTACTTTCCACTTTAGCTACAGAAACTCATCTAAGAAAAGAGAAGGCACAATACATGTGTAGTTTGTATGTGAAGTAAGAGAGGAAACAGGAGAGACAAGTGGGAGAGAAATAACAGATAAGAAGACACAAGCTAGAGGGAATTAAAGATCAGCTCAAGAGCTTCTGGGCTACATGGACAGCTTAGACAAGCTCAGTGACTACAAAAGTGCTAACACTTCCTCAAGACTTCACGGCACCATGACCACTCCCTGAACTGTGCATCTTGAATCACTGCTAGAAATTGAGGCAATAAAGCTCATAACTCCCCTTCATTGAAATCACAGACACAAGGTGTTCTCTTGTTTACGGGCATTTATTGCACATCTATGTCTTCAACATGCCGTGAGAACTGCTTAAAAAGGAAAATAAAATTCATCAAAGGGAATACAATATGAGCAAACTCGAATGATTAAATGACCTGAAACAGTATAACTGATTCTGATATCAGTTACAAACCTCTCGTACTGATCCGAGGTTAGAAACAGCAATACTGTCTGCATCACATACAGTTACACTAAAATAAGTAAAACAACCAGTGACATACAACCGAACTCATGTTTGAGACATTGATTATCTTCATTATTTCACACAGCAAGGTGATGCCTGTTGCTTATTTAGAAAACTTCTCAATTCACAATCACATAAAAGAAGCCATAATTCAGAAGCCAACTACTGAAACATGACCAACACCAACTAAGAAGAAAATACACCCTCTCTCACCATTTCCTATTTACTGTAGTAAACACTTGATTGTTTACAATACTATTCTACTATACTATATTGTATACTATACTAAATATCAATACATGATGGCCTGATGAGCTAGTGACCCATGTGTGAACTCCTGTTAACCCTCAAGGTGTTAATAACTCCACACAAAGGTTAAGTGTCTGGGACTCCCCACAAAACATGTAGAACTGAGGAAGCCTTTCAACTCCATGAACCTCTAGCAAGTCCAGTTGGCCTCCAATAGCACCTTCGGAAATACCATGACCTGTATGATCAGGAATCTCCACAGACATCTGTCAAACGTGATGCATTGCACTGTGTGAATGTCAGCAGAAAGTACTTTGTTCCATTATGAGGGTTTCTAAGAGCACTTTAAAGCTATGATTTCACATACTCAAATAAAAAATGGAAGGTAACTATAGTGCACTAAATAGTAAATGGGAAGTGATTTTGGACACAGCGTGACTGTTATAGCACTAATTGCACAAAAGGTACAAAAAACGCCTGAAAGGCTCCAAAGAGCAACAACCCTGAAAGGTGCTCATATGATGTCTAAATCTCTACCTAAGCACGTTTATGTAAGACCAAACCCCACCTAACCTCAAGTAGAATGATACAATCACAAAGGCATTTCTGCTGAGTACCTGGTTGTTGTACATTTACCTGATAAAGCAGCAGCTGATAGGCCCACCTCTGGCCCCTTATCTGTTCCACAGAACAGACAGTCCACAGTATTTTGTCCTCAGTCTATGAGGCATCTGTCTGTCTGTATCACTTTGTACCCAGCTGAACAGTTCACCCTTCCCTTCCAGCACCTGGATCACCTGTGTGTTTGTTTCTCTGCGTGCATATGTGTGCGATCACCTGGGTTTCGACACCTTACGTGAGAGTCACTGCACAGCTAAACAAGGGCTTCGCTTGTCACATAAACTATTCTGATTATTTGTGGAAGGAAAGAGGAGAGAAGCTGGCAGAGATTAAGAGAGAGAGGAGAGAAACAAATGCCAACTACTTTTCTGCTGTTTGTTTCAGGAATGTAAACGAGTTAGAGCAAAGCAGCTCCTGTCTGAACGTGCCGATGCACGCGCGCTCGCACACACAAATGGTTTTATAATACTGCACAGGCTCACCAAGCTCAGATTGGTTCTGTAAACAGGCAGCACATCCAGTGCTACAGAAGGAAACATAATTGAGAGCCATTTCCTCTGCCCTCCTGCATATTACAGGGTCAACCCACATTAATTTCAAGCTATATAATGTGTACTTTAAGGTGGATACAGATGAATTCAGTGGGGCAGAATTAGCAGCTGCTGCCACCATTGTAAATAAATCTAAATGGACATTTTCAAGCAGCAATTACGAATCATGTAATTTGTAAATCTGAGCGAGCTGCAGCCTGACTGAATGTTACAGGATAGTCACCGAGCTTAATGTGAAGGGTATACATAGATCAAAGTGACCCAGCTTAGACCAATCAAGACTCATCACATCACACACTGTGCTTCATTTTCGATGGAAGCGAAAAGCGGTCACGCTGTGCCACTGTCGTATGTGTGTGCGGCAGTTATTGTCAGGAGAAATGACAAGGGTGTTTCGTCACAGCTCGCTTTGGGAGAGAAGGAGGAGAACCGTTACAGAGAGAAAGAGGAAGATGAAAGGGAAGAACTATTTTCAGAAGCTGTGATTTTGTGATGTGGACATCTTTCTCATCCCTGATTAGAGACCTGAGCTCTGCATTGACCTTAAAGGTAGTGACAGTCACTGCATGCGCATGGGAGTGTGTCTGTGTGTGTGCAAATACATTTCTGTTTGTGTCTTTGAGTCAGCAAGTTTGTCATTTTACTCAAGTGTAGTGTTTGTGTGGGTGCAAGTTATTTAAATAGCCTTCTTTGGCTGTGTTGGGGTGTATGTTGGGGTGTGTGTGTGTGTGTGTCTGCTCTCACAGCTCTGTCTGTCACCCTGTCCATCCTGCTGTGTGTCCTAACTTTACGCAACTCTGGCTCCAGGCCATCACCAGCCTAGCCATGACATTTACACCTGAACACAAAGTCTCTAATCTAACACACACACACACACACACACACACACACACGCACACACACACACTGTATACACACACATACACACATATACACAATCTTACCCATCAAGTGGGAATCCATTTAGGAAAAAATATTTTAAAAAACTGAGCATAATACTCTGAACAGATATAAATGTCATGCCTTTTGCTAACAGGGATAAAAATGATGAAAAGCAGGAACAGACTGTACAGAAAATAGATTTTGAAAACTGTTTAACATTGACTGTTGCTGACTCTCTAGGAGTTCTTCATGTACCCACTGAAGACACCAGACATACATGTTACATAAATAATCACAATCACTGAGGATCTGACTTTTTCTGTTGCTACAGATCCAATATTAACAAATCTTTCACAATCAGATTCTTTTCCAAAGTAAGATTAATTAAATCATACATTATGTACACACGTAAAACAACCTTCAATCTCCACTGCATTATAACACTGCAGAAGTAGTTATACAGATAGCGCTGCAACTAACTGGTTTTTTTTTTTCATCTGGGGATTGTCTCAATTGTTTGGTCTATATAGATCAGAAAATGACAAAAACAAAACCCTCAAAAATATGACATTACATAATGTATGAGGAGAGCATAAGCACAATGTCGTCCTATGCGAGAACCAGAAAATAGATCACTAAGAATCAATTGGATTAAAAAAAAAAAACTTCTTCATTTTCTGAGGATCAAATAATCAGCTAATCACTGCAGAGATCTAGTTGCTTAATATCAGCTCGTTATGTCTTCGACTGTCAATTTACAAAAATTCCTTCAGATCACATGATGGTATAAACGCCAATATAAATCTGAGGAAACTGAGGCTTGACTGTTTCTACACATATTTCCACACTGAAAAATAAATAATAAGCTGCTGGATGTGTTTTTTTTATATATCCGGCTCTGTTATGAAGATTAGTGTTTGCTCTGTGATGGCGACAGGTTTTCAAATAGAGGCTTTCAGCATGGATTGACTGTGCAAGCTTCTGTTTGCGTGTGTGGACACGGTGGCAACTTCAGGACTAGAAATGTTCAATGAACTATTGTGGCAACACATTTCAAAGAAGTTTCTGGCTGTTCGGGACACACAAAATCACACAACAAGGACAATAAAACACTTTCACCTCTTTAGGAGGAGAAGGAAAACAATTCCTATAAGGCCAGTGCACAGAAATAGATATACTGTGGGTAAACAATGGATTCATAATAATGTGCATCCACTCATGGGAGGGAATACATATTTAATTATATATGCATACATACTTGACTATACTATATCTAGCAGTATGTGCATGTTCTGTATGTATGTGTTGATACATACAGACTCTCTCTTTCTAATCCTCTCCTTACACTTGAAGTGGCGCAGGTTGATTCTAACACACAATATTTCAAGCATATTTTATTCATCTTCAGTGACCATGAATGCTTTTCAGTTTCAGTTTTGAAGCTGGGTGTTCTTGTTTGTTTTCAGAAACACCCAGCCTCACAGTCACACCTGAAGCTTCCCAGCCCAACCGCTGAAGCAGCCGAGCACGTTGTTACAGATAATGTGGCCTGAGCCGAGCTGCTCTTTGACTTCCTGCTGCCATACTGAACCAATGACCTTTGAGTCACACAAGCCCGCTCGCTTCTCTGGTTCTATGTACGAACCTAAAGAGGAAATGTTTTCTCTCTACACACTGCACACAGAAGGTGTGTTTGTTGTGAGTCTGGTTTTTCATTTACATTTTTTTTTGTTCCCAGAACAAGAAGAGAGGTTTCTTTGAAATGTGTCGACATAAAAAGTTAGCTCACTGCTCTCTGGAACTGTGTATGTGATAATATTTCCGAGGACTGAGCACAGATTCAGCAGTCTGGTAAATAAAGCTCAGTATGACACTGACATGTTGTCTAATAAAATAATCACTTTTGAGTAATCCCGGAGAGTAGTATACTGTGTAAAATTAATCATTTCACAGATGCCTGAGACATAAAAAAAAATTGGGAATCAAACAACATTCTTACTTACTTTTAACACTATTTCCATGTTTATGTGCAGACACCGCAAATTTAAAAATGGAAAAGTAAAATCAAATCCATCTAGCAACTCAGCTTCTCCAAGGCCTCTAAACAACATGAATGCTAAAACAAACAGTGAAGTCAGTACAAAACCATATTATATAAACATGTTAGGATGCCACAAACGCAATCACATACTGTACATATACTGCTGCTTACTCTATCTTCACTCCAATCTCCTGCGACTGTGATTATTGCAGACATCAATAGCATGATGTTGTGGAGAGTGTTGCTATTTTCCCTTTTCGTCCTTCAGTGTTTGTGTAATGGAGCTCAGCCTTTTCCGGTTATTGTGTGAGAGAGCGCCTAAGCCAGGGGTGGGGGCTAGGGTTAGTGGCCGGAGTCTGACAGAGTGGGTAGCCAGAATATCTGGGACACACACACACCCGTGCACAAATACACACAAGAACAGACTGACTGGCAGACAATCTGTTGGAGGCGGATCAGCGTGAGCAAGAGCTATCTAACTAAATACACTAATATGCTACATCCAAACATGTACATGAACACAAATACATGTTCACACACTATTGGGGGGGTAAATACATGTGCAAGGATGACCAGAACCAGCCAGTCTTTTCTTTTTCAATCATGAAGAGTAAACCGGATGCATAGTGTGATCCAGTTGGACTGAGGTTGGAAAGGGCAGCCAGTTAAGTAGGAAAGAATGACTACACAGTATGTGACTGCAGAGAGGAGTCAGAAGGCTATAAGCAAAGAAGAAACAAAGATAACAGTGGATGAGATTAAGATAAAGAAAGAGGGGGTAGAGTAATTTGGGGTTGTGACCTGGGTTAACTCTAATCCACACTATCAAGGTCACCTTTCACCTCCAGGCACACACTCACAGGCATGTTTAAACGGTAGCGTGGCCCAGCCGCCGCCACTGTGGATTCCCCTTTAACCAGCTGACACTGAGAAGCTGTCAGTCGGTTAAAACGTGGATGGAAGGAAGATGGGAGAACGAGGACCGGAGGTGAAAGAGCATAAGATTCTGACCTAATGTTGTGCCAGAGAAGAGAGGAAAGCTAAAGAGAAGGAACACTGGGAGAGGAAGGCAGGAAGAGGGGGAGGAGGGAGGAAGGGGAGCACAGAGACCTAAAATAGAGAAAACGAGAGAAGGGAAGGGAAGAATGAGGCCTTGAGCAGGGGAAGGGAACAGACGACCTGAACAAGACAGAGATGTTGGGAAGAGAGAGAGAGAGAGAGAAGAGCAGCAGCATCAACACACGTCATTCTCCCTTCTTCTCTCAAGGAAAAGTGCTCCCAGCTCAATCCCTCACTCTCTCTCTCTCTCTCTCTCTCTCTCCCTCTCCAGCCTCGTTTTTAAAAGACAACGAGGGATACAAGACATGAGAGCAGAGAGATCAGAGTAGGAGTGGGGGGAGGATGACGAAGGAAGTGTGTTGGAGAGAGCAGAGAAGGGACGGGAAAGAGCAGCAAGTCAACAGAGGTCGGGGAAAGAGGGTGAGAGGCTGAAGAAGGGTGAGAGACAGAGAGAGAGGGAGAGAGAGAGGGGGAGAGAGAGAGAGAGAGAGAGAGAGAACCTCCTGTGGATTGTCATCTGTCACGTCCATCCGCCCGCGTGCAGCTATACCAGAGTGTTGCTCCTAATTCTTAATCGCTATTAATCCCTCAACCACCCATCATCTCACTCTTTCTCTGGCTTTCGTTTTCATTTATGTGGCTCACTGCAAAACAGCCTCCTGGCTATAATTAAAGTTAGGGCTGCAACGAACAACAACGCTCATTATTGACTTATTTGTTGGTTATTTTTCGATTTATCAGCCATAATGTACAAAATGACATCATGTTTAACACTTTTGTTCAAAGTGACTTACATAACTGGGGGTCAGTGTCAAGGACACCTAATGCAGGAACCGAACCACCATGGGCCAAGTAATACGATTTGTGTTGTCTTAAATGAATTTCAGGTATTAAATTAGCGGACTGTCCCTTTAACTATACCTGTACAGTCTCAACCACTGTCCTTTCCTTTTCTCATTGCTTGTTTATCTCTCTCAAGAGCCAAAGACTAAAATAGTATTGACACTGCAGTCAATACTAACTGGTTACTTCCTCTCTCCTACATGAACTGTCAACAAGAACGACTTTTATAAAACTACAACGCTGACAGTTATTGTTCGAAATGGAGAAGTTAACTCGCTGCCAGAGGACTTTGAGCTATAATGAAGGGAATATATTGTGAGGGCAGACGGGGCAATAGGTCTTCACTGAGCAATTAACCGAGGGAAGTAGACCTGTGAAGTTTTTATTGACATCCCTGTGTGTGTGTGCGTGTGTGTGCAAACTGACCGGTGAAGAGGTCTCCGTTGCTGTAGGCCTTGCCACGTCCCTCCTCATCGTTGGGCACGGCCGACACCTGCTTGGCCGAGGTGCAGCCCATGGCCTCACACTCTGAAACCTCTCCACATCGCACTCTCACCTGGCCACGAATAGAGAGAAGACCTTTAATATTCATGACAAACACAAAACAACGAATGACACTGCTGTTCTGTTTTAACAATGTATTTCACAGATATCACTTCCACAAAAGCACTGCACTGTTTGTTCAGCTACTGTGTCTGTCAGTCACACTAACTAACCTCTTCTTCTTTTTTATTCCAAACAAACCGGGTCAATCAATGTACAGTGCAATGCTTACAGTGTTGTCTCACAACGGTGCAACAGCTAGACTAGCAAACACTACTTGACTTTGAGGCAGCTAAACTACATTATTTCCTTTCATTTTACACGAGTACAGACTCGCAGATATAGGATGGGTCATAACACAGAAGGAAGTGAAATGAGCATATATGAAATCTGCAGATTTTTATTTCAACCTATTTTTGGGCTACACATAACCACTAACATTATGTGCAGTATGTGCAGAGTTGGAGACGTAGGGTGGATCAGTGGGTAAATAAACAACATGATCTGGTTTAAAGTAGCGCTGGGTTTTTTTGGAGTCAGTGAACAAGCTGTAAAAATACAGCATTACCTTGCTGCTGCCTTAAATAGCTGACATGGCTACACATCCAACAGATACAGAGCAACATTACCGTTCAATTGGAATTATTCTAGTTAGTTTTCTGGCTGCCTGATGAATATGTGACCAAAATTAACTGTCACTTCAGCTTTGTTTTGCTCTCCTCTGTGTCCTGAGGAAAATATCTGGGTCCTAAGCAGCTAAATGCTATATTACATTCAACAGCTAGTCCATAACTGTGTCTATGCGCTGTCTGCTGAGGCTGGAAACAACACTGGTGTGAGAATGAGTGAGAGTGAACCAAAACAGTAAAGTCGTGGGTCATAAAACCAAAACAATGAACCAAAAAGATATTACAATACTTCATATAACTGACAGGAACTAGAGTCAAGTAATAATATTCTCTCACTATGAGAAACACTTTCCACATCACCATCACGCCATTGTTCATCTAAAAATACTGATTAATGCAGCTTTAAAACAATTCGTGACTCATTTTCTGTGAGTCCACCTATCATTTCAACTTCACATTAAAAACCTTGTTTGCCCTTAAGTCGGCCCTTAAACCCAACAGCCAACTCTCAACATCATGAGAGTAGGAACAAAACACACTGCCAGACTTTGATCAGACTAACATTATACATGGTGTTCATGACATTCACGCCTGCCATATGCGGTCACTGACAGAACCCATCTGTCAGTTACAAGAACGGAGACAGAGGGAGCCAATGATCAGCAATCACCAAAGATCTGTGGCCCTGGTACATTCCGTAGGTGGAGAATGAAGAGAGCAGAGACCGTTGGAGAAGCTGAAGAAGAGAAAAAACTAAAGGAAAAGGAGGAAGAAGCTGAGTACAGACGAAGGGGGACTGGGGTGAAGGAAAGGACTTTTTAGCAGGTGGGACAGAAAGAGGTAGAGAACGATGAGAGCTTCAAAAAGAGTGCTACCTCTACCTCCTTCAACAATCCTCAAAGTGTTTGAAGTCGACAGGAGGCCAATATTTACTGCTGTGTTTAGGCTGCGGTCAACCAGTCTCCCTCTCTCTGGACACAACGCCAGGTGTGTGTAGTGACTGTTTGGATGATTGTGACAGTACTGTATGTTGTATAGTTCCAGTTTAGCAAAACGTGAGTCATATCATAGTTTTGACCATAATTCCTAAATGAGTATACGATGGAAGAGGGTTAAGAAAGTTGTGATATTTCTAAAAAGGGTAAGGGTCATATGGTTAAAGAAAATCCCTACGTTTTAATGAAGGATCAGTACAGATAATTAAAGTGCACCTACTTTCAGGTTTAGCTTTACCTGAAGTGGTTAAGATAATGTCATCTGTCTCAACTGTTGGCTTTTTTACAACAACAATCAATCAATCTGATTATTGACTGACCAGTTCTTTCCCTGTTAAGACTTCGCTGAAGCGCCATCACCAAATTCCCCAATCTCAGCAATTAAGTCTGTAACTTTTTATTCAAAACTTGACCAACTATTTGAACTTGAACTGAAAATAATTAAACATTCAATCTCAGGCTGCAAATAACAATTAAGCTGAAAGTGGTGTCCTCTATCTAATTTGATTTGACTCAAACTTTTAGTTTACAGTGACTTATAACAAAGAAAAGCAGCAAATGACAGGCTAAAATCTACAAATAGTCAGCATTTTGTGTGTACTTTTGCTTGAAAAATAAGTGACAACAAACTTGCCAATTATCGGCAAGGGACGGGGTACACCAGGGACAGGTTTGCCAGTCTATCGCAGGGCTGACATATACAGACAAACAACCAACCATGCATGCATGCCATGGACAATTTTAGAGTCACCAATTAACCTAATTGGAGTACCTGGAGAGAACCCACGCCAACATGGGGAGAACATGCAAACTCCACACATATGACCCGCTGACCTGGGGATTGAACCTGGGTCCTTCTAGCTGTGAGGTGACAGTGCTAACCACTACACCACCATGCCACCCCTAATGGCCTCATTGTTTCAACTAATTAAATTTCTAATACCTATATGCTGGTGATAAAGTAAGTCCTATCAGTCAATTTATTTGCCAAGCTCCAGTCCAATCAATCATTTATTAAGTCCTCCTAAGCTTATTGAGCATGATACAGGAATTTGTACATGTATATGTATCTCTAATGGATCTTCAGGGTTAGGGTTAACATTCATCTTTGGAGCATGAACAGAGCAAAATTTCTCAAAGGACCAACAGGTGAGAGGGAGCTGTACCTAGAGGGAATTTGGATGTGTGTGGTCGGGTGTGTGTGTGTCACCTGTGGCCTGAGTGTGAGGCCCGGTCTAGTGAGCACCTTATCAGGTTGTTCCAGGCAGCCTGGGACACCTCTACTACTGCTGCAGGACAAGTCATTAATGTCTCACACACCCTCATAAATTCCCACAGACATGCACATATGGAAATTCTTAATGCAGTCTCATACACAACGTTGCAAATAGACACTTGTGGCAGTGGTTCAAAAATAATCTCATCCAGCATAATCTGTCTCTTGACTTAAATGAGGATTCTGCAGCGAGGAGGTAGAAGTATATTCACAGCACACTGAAGCAAAAACCTGAGAGCGCTACAGAAAAATATGGAGAAAATGCAAAGATGGTTGTTGAGAGAGAGAGAGAGAGAGAG
>JAUBNQ010000020.1:9564252-9574535 GCA_032353495.1 Ctenopoma kingsleyae | reverse complement strand
GAAGCAGCGGCCGGCAGCAGCTCCCGGTAGCCAACAACAGGTGCAGACCAGCCTCTCACAAGCGCAGCAAGAGAAAAAGACAAGAGAGAGGAGAGAGAGAGAGAGCATTAACAGACTGCAGGGTCTTTAAATGGTTGCCCAGGTGCACAGGGCCCAGGTGCACCTGCTCAACCAGATTGGACTCCGCCTACAATCACCTGGAAAGACAAACAAACAAAAAGAAACCAACAGACCACAGGCTAGGAAGGCCAGGGTCGTCACAAGTTGTTACTATACCTGCGATAAAAGTAAAAAGTTAGTAAAATGGTGAAACACTTGTTAAACATCCACAAGTGCTCAGTATAACACATCCTTCATCTTCCTGAAGTTATGGGAGTGTCCCACATTTTAATATCAGCCACTACAAAATATATAAAATCTCCCGAATGTCAGATACTTCCTCTCTTCTTATTGTAAGAGGTCCGCAGCACTGGCGAGGCGTTTAGGGATAGTAAGGCGTGTAGATCATCCATTCTTACTATACATGCATACTTAAATCATTCAAATATTTGCAAAATTCATTAACTGCTTATTTAAGTGCAATTTAAGTTCATCATTTTGTGTCTCACTTATAATTACCAAATTGTTATATTTAAATGATGCAAACCACAAATTATTTCTGTAATGGTTTCTTAAACGTTTGCAACAATTATGTCAGGTACATAATGTGTAGCTGAAGCATGAACCATAACCTGCTCAAACCAATCTAATATATTGATATCACTGTCTTGGTCCTTCCTGCAGCTATTTTATAGAGAAAGGTGTGTGCTACCTTGTGCTGTGTGAAGCCAGCTTCCCCAAGAAGCTGGCCTTTGCTTACCTAGAAGACCTGCAGGCAGAGTTTCATGAGCAGCATGGAAAGAAGGTCCCCACAGTATCCCGGCCTTACTCCTTTATTGAATTTGGTAAGATAAGAACAAGAAGCAACTAAATTACTGCTGTTTATGTTGGTTGTTTCATAGACATAGACAGTGTTTTTTTTTAGTGAAGATGCAAATATAGCATTACTAGAAAATACTAGTAAGTTTTATAACAGTAAAGACCAAATTAATTTGGCAATAGAATGCTTAGAGAAAATGAGCTGTATTTAATGGCCTTTACTGTTCATGTCTCTTGCTCATCAGACACCTATATCCAAAAGACCAAGAAGTCCTATATCGATAGCCGAGCAAGAAGGAATCTGGGTAGCATCAACACGGAGCTCCAGGATGTACAGAGGATTATGGTGGCTAACATAGAGGAGGTGCTGCAGAGGGGAGAGGCTCTCTCTGGTGAGTTCAAGTTACTTCAGATATGTAGGAGTCTCTTCAGGTCAAACTGATGCATCATGTTGTTCTTGCACAGAATAATAAAATCTTGTGGTTCGTAGGTTTCAGTATTAAATTTTGTCATTATCTGTGTTTCTCCCCCCACCCTTTTCAACTCCTGCTCCCTTTCCTCCGCTTCTCCTCCCTGCAGCGCTTGACTCCAAGGCCAGCAACTTGTCCACCCTGTCAAAGAAGTACAGGAGTGATGCCAAGTATCTGAATACACGCTCCACCTATGCCAAGCTGGCAGCTGGTGGTGTCTTTTTCATAATGCTCATCGTCTATGTACGCTTCTGGTGGCTCTGAGAGAGAGAGAGAAGAGAAGAAGAAGAGGAAGAGGATGAGGATGGAAGTATTAAAGTGAAAAATGAGCTGCACAGAGTCTGCAGACACTAAGAAAATATGTCATGACTTAAAACAGGATCCCTGCTCTTAATAAGACTTTACAAATATACCACCGCCCATTCTGTTCTTGCCTGTCCATGGATGTGTGATATCTGGATTTAAATGATATCACAATACATCATTTTATTATTAACACTTATAAAATGATGCACAAGTAGTTGCCCTGGAGTTAGGTTAAAAGCGTGTTTATGTGTGTGTTTGTGTAAGAGTGTGTGTGAACGAGAGAATGGATTAATTTGTTTTTGAAGGCGAGTTGTGTACAGATGTACAGGACAAATGAAGACAATTTCCAAAGCTGTACTGTAACAGGAGTTGCTGATTTAATCTTGTATACTCTCTAATAATACAGAAAAGTGCATAAAAACTTTGATTTATCCTGAGCACATCATATGAGCATTAGCATTTAATTAACATTAATTATAATAGTGAATTCTTGATAGGCCTGGACAACATACAGTATGTATTACAATTCTGAATATTTGGAAAACATGACATTAATCCTTAGGCAGATCAATAGGCTCAACATAGGTAAAGTAAAATCTGGTTTTAAATATACTGTACAAAAGCCTTGAAAATACTATTTCATCCATGTCTGATCAAGCTGAATTTTTTTTATTATTTGGTCATCGGTGACCCTACAAAGGACTGTACAGAAATTATTGGAAAGGGGGTGTAAAGAAATGAGCTTGTAATGTATTTTTTCTTTTTACTGGGACTGTTGTCTGGTGTTTTTGAGAGAGCAGGGGAGCTAGTGTAAGTTTTACGCAACACATTTGTAGGCATCCTACAAAAAGGGAAAAAAATTATCTGAGTTGCAGATGATGGTTTACTGAGCAAAGTGAGTCACTGAGGGACTTTTTATCATATGCAGAGGACAAAGAGTGAGCCCAAAGATAATAATGCTGGGGAAGTCTTTGATATTTTACCCCCCTTCCCACAACTAATTTTCATACAGTCCCTAGCCTGACCTCACTAGTGTGTGTCCCCACTCCCTTTATACTGCCTTGCACCTTTACCGTGTGGAACAGAAACCTTCTATAAGCAGGCCTAAAAAACTATGATGTCTGGTTGGTGTCTGTTTAGGTTCTTTGATTTTGTAAGGAGTTTACCCAACTGTAGACTTGATTTAAGATGAATTCAAATGGAGAGTCACAGGTGTCTGATCTCTGCAGCCACTGTCTGCTCTTTGCTGAAAAAACGCCTCTCATTCTGTTCTGTCTGCTATCTATAAATAAAATCATTTGCACAAAACACACTTCCTCTCTGTCACTTGAACTGATGTGCTCTTCAACTGAGATGCTTGCATTATTAGGTTGGGATGAAATCCTAAGCCATCCATATGAAATACACATACATATTTGCTAATGATCTGGTACTTAGACTATTGTAAGGCAAAAGTAAGCCATTTGAGTAGGGTTAACTTGCTTTATTAACTGAAACAGAAATATCTACTATGTTTATTAAACTGGATGATTTAATGTATAAAGCAGGTTTTCCTGTTACTGACTGGTCTCAGTATGTAAAGGACTTCTGGGAAAAAAACACGACATATGAAATGGGGGAAAAACATCTATCTAGAAAACACATAGTCAACATCAAACTTTGAGTAGGAAGCTCAGTGAGTCAAAGAGCATTTCCAGGTAATGTGGTAGTGTATTATTTTGATAGTTATTTCTTCCAGATCTACAAAAACTTTTTACAGAAAGGGCCATGCACCGTGTGAGTATTTTTAAAATATTAATTTTCCATAAATTATTTATGTGACACACATTACAGTACTTCACGGTGTTGGCCACTTCGTGTATAGTCTGGTGATACCACTCTTGACCAGCAGGTAGAGTGCTTTCCTCACTGTTGCAGTGACGCAGTTGGACAAATGAAGCTGAAAATCTTCCTGACTTGCAACTTCTATTGCTAAAAGTGGCCTCCTGGTAGCTGAGCTCCAAATCATAGGTTGGCTTTAAAGCATGGTAAAATATAGGCTGCAGCTTCCAGGGTAAAAGAAAGAGTAAAAAATAATAGGGGTGGTGGAGATGCAGAGTTCTAGCATATTGTGGTAAATGCAGCAAACACTGTGAAGATAGAGAGCAGCAGTATTCTTCAGCTTGAGCTAGAACAGGAAATGTCAGAGAAAAATGAGAAGCGACATAGGGTAGCGTGCCAGAAACAAACCACAGGGCACAGGCTAACCTTTTCACCTCTCAAGGGAAGTGGGTATTTGTGAGTTTGTCCTCAGTTGTCATCAAAGTTATCTCCCTTTATAATCTCATTCCACTAAAACAACTTTGATTATCTGAAAGACGCTGTTTGCAAACCTGCCTTTTTTCTATTGTATTTCTGTACACTTGCTGCTGTGTGTCTTCCTGCAATGCTCCTATTTGTCACACTGATTGGTCAGTGCTGCAACAGCAAAGTATAGAAAGCACAAGTAAGAATCCTTGAATTTAGTTTTTGTACATTTTTCACAACGTTTCTTCATCTGCCACACATTTTCAGGTTCTTGAAAGTTTAATAGAGTTCCTTCAAAATGAGGGTTTGTATAAAATCCATGTGTGCGATTGTGTAAATGTCTCAGTGATTAAAGAAAGGACAACATAACTCTCCCTTCTCCTTCCACTGTAGGTTACCATAGCAGCGGTGAGTGTGTGACAGTCATGTGAAAACGAAGCTGATTGGATTAAAATACTTTGTGTGATCAGGGGTCAGGAAAATGGCACATGTACTAAACACACAGAGCCTGATTCAAAACACTCTTTCTCTCTCAAACCACGAAAGGTAGAAAGGCTGCAGTGTCTTCTACACATTTATCAAGTTTCAAGAGAAAAACCTGTGGTGTGTACTCTTGCCAGCTCATATTACCCTGTCTTCATTAAATTTCCTGTCGAAGACACACACACACACACACACACACACGCACACACACACACAACCACAAGATCGTCCACCCACACTTGACTTCTCCTGGGTCTTGTGCAATCTTAAAGAAACAGGACAATCTGACCTTGACCTTCAGTCACTTTGTCTCAACAGTCGAGCATGCAAATTCAGAGACACTGAGGGAATTTCAGTCATGTTTCTGGCAGACTAACCGCATCTCATGAGAGGAGGCAAGACAACACAACATGCTCAGTTGCAAATTCATTGATTATTTCCTTCTGTGCCCCCAAGTTCACTGAACTTCTCAGATATGATCTTATTACTAAAAGGGCACAGAATATAGATGTCTAAGGGGTCTGTCCCACTGCACAGTCTGACTTTATTCTCTGGCAGGGTGTGACAAACAATGAGAAATAAACTCTCTTACTAGCACAATGAGAACTTTAGATAAAATTTATCCAGTTCTGGACTTTTATTTTTGCCCAGTCTTAAACATAACACACTCAAGTTTTACCTTAAAGTAGTTGCATGTTTGTTAACAGTTCACGGCCTTTGTTTATTTAGCTAAATCAACAGTAAAGACTGGAGCCTTGCTAGAGCTAGATGTTAACATCAGCTTGCTAAGAGGCTAACAGTGACAATGCTAACATATTAACATACTAAAATTCAGATGTCTGATTTTTCTCTGTGCACCACAGACGTGTGTATACATTTTCATGGCAATCCATTCAAGAGATGTTAGAAATCAAATAGATGACATTTCAGTCTGAATCAAATTTTACCGTCAACCAATACTGCCATCCTCAAAAAGTATATGTAGCCATCATGGCTAAGAATTTGGGTCAATTTTAACCCAACAGTTTTTAGTGAAAAACCATCAATGATCATTTCCTACAATTCAAAGTACATTTTACATCATTTGACATATTTCTCCCATTTTCAGATTTAAGTATAATATATTGTATAATCTATAATAATCTGGAATGAAGTGAAACCAAAATGACAATTCATTCTGATTGTCTTGTTCTCTATTATTGTATAGTGCACAACATATGGGCATGTGAGAAGATGCAGTAAGATGTGGATCACAACAAGGGAAGTTGCGTCCATCATCTCAACTGTAATGGCTATGATAAATCCATGTTCCATTCCATATCAAACCAGCTTCCCACCTCATCCCAGCTGCTTCCCTGTCTCTTCCCAGTCATTCTCTTCCATCAAACTCCTGCCTGATCCAATCAGAGCAAAGGGAAGCTGTGGAGACAGCAGCTGTATGGCAGAGGAGAGGGTCATAAAACGCAGAAGCCGAAAGAGGAACTAAAGGGACCTGGTGAGTTATTGCCCCCAAACGTACACACCGGGTCCTGGGAACTGGGAGCTTCTCACAGGGGGGTCAGCGTGCCATGTTTTGCACAGCTCCGGACATGCTCTGAACTTTGTATTCTTTATCACTTCACCACAGACCAATGATGAACCTTCCCACCTTCCCATCATAATACAGCAGAAGTGTATTAAAAAAAGAGCAGACCTTTAACTCTCTAATAAAAACCAATGTAATAAATTCTCTTTTTCCCAGCACTAAATATTTACCCACATCTCATGCAAGTGCTACAACTACTAAAGGTGTGTGAAAATTTACTAAAAGCAAAAACAGGATATAGAGTGGGAAGAGAGAAGTGTGTGAGAAAGAGAGAAAGAGAGGGAACAAAACATACATGCATAGAAATATGCGAAGCTGTGACAAGATGCTTTGTTCAGAGTCATGAGTCAAAAACATACCTCTGTGATAGTTCTAAAGGGACCAGATTACTATTATAATGTGATGAACCATAGATTGAACATTTATCTCTACTTTCTAACTTTCCCCCGCATTTTTAATTTATCTCTCTCTACATAGATAGCATCATATCTGACATACACACAAAACTGTGAGCCGAGCCTGTGAGAAAGTGAGGGCTGAAGTGTGAATTCCAGCCATGCTTGTCTTTTAACAGCTTGTGAATTTATGATACAATTATCCCTGGAAGATATGCAATGCACACTCAATTTACACTCTCCATAACTTTCACTAAAACACACAAACACGTAGAGAAATGTGGCCTGCAAAAATGTTATGAATTGAAAATGCAGAAAATGTGTTATTGAAAATCAGTTATACAAAACAATCACCAGATAATGTCAGATACTGAGAATCGATTAGACTTGTTTCTCCTGAAGTTTATGTGCACTGCAGAAATGTTCACTTTTAGTGTTTTTATTGTGTCATTTAATAAATAACCTCAATAATAAATGTCACTTTATCTTTATCCTTGCTTCATTGCTGTTAGTTATGAGAGAACCCAGCAAATCATTCCTACACTCATTAACAGCAACACAAATATTATGTTTTATTCCTGAATAATTTCTCCTGTCTGTCCTGTCCCTGGTGTTCTCATCATGTCTGTGTGTTAAACATCATGGACCGTGGTGGATTGCTTTGACCTACTGCACTCTTGGGCCTCAGGGACCAGGGCATGATGGAAGAGGGTCGTAATGTGCATGTCAGTATTTTTGTGTGTTTATGTTTTGCCATTTGTGCTTGCACAAGCACGTGGATACATCTGTCAATGTGTGCTCCTTTATAATGTGTTAATGTATGAGAGAAAGATTTAGACGACCTTGGGTGCGAGTTGGCAGGACTGAATTTGCCCTCACTGAAACCCCACTCGAATCCAAATATCAACAGCAAAATAACATGTAGGTTTGTTCTGGTGGATTACATATAGAGGTCATGGTCAACTTCAGGTGCTCTACTGTTACTCCCTTTCCAAAAACAATCTCACGGCCTAAATATCCTTCCACTCTCAAAGGCACCTAACAACAACTACAAGTGTTCAGTCTAAGTGCTTTTTTCCTATTTTTGCCGTAAAGTCATTTAAAAGTCACTTCTCACATGTCACTTTATCTAAGGCAATGAACACTTAAATCAAAGGCATAAAATTATTATTTAAAGATTCATGTGGTCATTTTTGGTTTATGTGATTCATTGCTACAACTAGACAACTAAATAACACACTGCAAACAAATATTTACACCTAAGTTACAGTTACAGTCACATTTTATCTCCCTATTTGTTTGTTCTCCACCAATAAGAATTCTGCATGGATGAGTGTACGCTGTACATGTGTATCTTACACTTTATGTGCGTATTTAAAATCCTAGCAATGACTGTTTTCTAGTCTGTGTTTTGCCTTTTGCTAACATGCTCCTCTAAACTGTTTTAGGGTGACTCAGTGGAAATTGATACCATGAGCAGTGATCATGGCACCGTGCAAAACTAATACACTAGTCAGGCAACATTCTCTAGTTTGTCGCTGTTTGTGACTAATGGAGTTGGGAAATGTGTTGGTGTTATGTGTAGGTGTGGGCTGGGAGGAGATGACACTGCTGGGGCTGTTATTTTCCCACAGTGCAATATAAATAGCCTGCTAGTGTGGGGTGACGGTGGGCAGGCTGGGACCCTCAAGGGAGTATCCCATCCACACACAACAGCACATTCCTGTTCACCTGCCCCGCCAGAGCCCTAGTTCACCTTACAGGATGTGTTCACATACACATACACATGTCCCTCCTCCTCACCACACTTTTCCTTCATCACCTGTTTTCTCACCTCGCTGCTAACTCCTCTCATGGGGGACCCTCTGGCTCTGCCCACACTTGATCACATCAGAGCCTCACGCTCACTGACTCTCCAGCGTCGACCACAGTGGAACACCATGATGCACGCATTCACTCACGCACACAGTCTTGATTTCTCACACAGACGCACTCACAGAATCTCTGCTCTCTCCGAAGGAAGCTGACAACTACAAAGTGCTACTTTAGTGTAACATAAAGTATGTCCACAGCCACAGAATATCTATCATTGATTAAGTGCAGATGGTGTTGCAATTTTTTATATAATATGTGCAATATAATGCTGCTGTTTTAATCAGCTTGCTAATTAAATATGACATCAGACAACAACCTCAGCTTAATCTTCATAAAATGTATGATCATGCTAAATTAGTTTTGTGCAATAATATGCAATGTTTTTGCTATGAAATTACTCTTTTCTGTGGTGATTGTTTTACAATACACAGGCCAGTAAAAAATTGCACAGGTATATTTACTTTCTTTGGAGAATATCCCATGTCTAACCATATCAATGATTACACTGATTTAGTGCTGATCTGTGTGCTTTTTCAAATTATGTGCGCATTATCTTGCTCAGTGTTGACATTTGGCTCATATAACCCCAAGTTCACACAGGAAAATGATATACTGTGATTAAATACTTGGAAACCCTTGTATCAGCTCTGCATCTCTCTGTAAATTAGACACTTATGTGGCTTCTAGTCTTGGTGACCCTGCTTTGCTAGCCAAACTATTCCTGCTGAGGCTTCTGTAGGAGATCTGATCTAATATGCTGTCACGTCTCTCGTCAAATAAAAAGCACTTTTTATCAGAGTCATGGCCACATAGCAGAACGCCACTGTCCATCCCCACTCCCTTTATTTAATTTAAACATATCCACGGCTCATGTTACAGAAGGGCTGACACAGAACACAAACGTAAAGCTGCGTGCTTCTTTTGCAGCAGTCAAAACAGGTCAGTGAGAGAGAAGCAGGTGATAATCGACCCTAAATATACCCCCTTTAACTTCCTGTTGCCCAGATCTGCTTACACAGTAAAGACGACGTTAGAAAGATGATCGAGGCTTGACAGGGGCACAGAGGGCATCGAAACATCACAAAATGTCTGCTAGTCGATGTTTTCAAAAACTACACCTGATCTCATTTAAGCATTCACAACAGATTAAAAGTTTATCAGTGTTGTTTGCAAAACACTATAATGCAAAACGTGTGAATCTAAGAATAAGGTGCCTGTAAAGCTCACAGAAGCATCCAGAAGCGTAAACGAGACCTGCCTCAGTTATGTGCAGTACAACTGTTTATGCTAGCAAATCAGCTGCCACGGGTGGGTAAAGAAAAGTGAATCAGTCTCTGCCACGGCTAATTATAGAGGGGAATCATATATACACATTTCACACCGACTCAGACCTGACTGAGAACGTAAAGGTCGGATGATGTTCTTCTTGAATAACAGGCACTGATTTGGTTTCCCATGCCTATCACATCAGTGGAAGTTGGCATGTTTACAGTTTTACACACACACTCTCTCTCTCTCTAGTGTAATGAGTCATTACTATCTGCCCCCTGAACACCATGCTCTGCAGAATAAATCTACCGGCTGACAGCTGGAGTCCCCCTGACTGATGAGCTCCAAATCGGTGTGAAGAGACCCAACACTGATGAAAGCAGCTCTCTCATCGGCGTGGCAGAGGCCAATAGCTCTAAGGCCAAGTTTTATTCTGAAAATAAAAAACTTGTGCATTCATGCACAAATTGATTTGTGTTTGTTCCTGACAGTAAATAAAATGTATGCGTTAAAGATTTGAGTCCTATACTGATCTACTGTAGCTGTCGTAAGCTTTTTAAGGGGGTTTTGTCAACTTAAACTAGAGACTTAAAGTTGTTTTTAAGGCAGTAAATGCAACAGGGATTTCAAGATTCAGTGAGATTGAGCTGTTCAGCTCTTTATTTCAGATATTTTGGAACAGTCAGACTTCTGTAG